>JACSZP010028681.1:942-11679 GCA_016161895.1 Pinna nobilis
TCTCTCTCTCTCTCTCTCTCTCTCATTTATCCCCTCCTGAAAAATACAATGTACATGTACACGTATTTCAACCCTCCTCCCTTCCCTAATGATTTCAATGTATCCTGACTATAACTTGATCAGGTAAAAGTAAAATATTCTATCGCTGCAGTCAACTGGAAAAAACCGCACAATGCAATCAACAGTGAAATATGATCACCTCAATACCCAATGCCAAGGATAATCAATTTCAAACACAGCTTTTAATAAAACTGACACTGTTAAAATCATCCATAATGAAGGCACATGTACCTTTGTGTTTTCCACAATCACTTTATGCAACACATGTAGCAAAAGTTGTTGTTATCATTTTTTCTCTTTTTGTTCACTTATTTTAAAGGACATTTTAGTCGTTTTACTGTTTTTATCTAAACCCAGTGATGAAGAAAACAAGCTTGTCCTACATGTAAGCAGTATGAATTTTTTAAAAAAAATATGGATCTGACTCAGATATAAAAGCACAAAGTTTCCGTAAAAAATGAAAATCGAATGTGTTCGAAATCAAATATTGGTGCCATTTAAAAGTGCAAAAGTTTAAAAAGGAGAAAAATGCTAAACTGTATACAAATAAATGTTCAAATATGTACATATTTTAGAAGACAAGTAGTAATTGCGTCAAAAATAAAGTAGAGCCTTAGTGTTCAGAGACCCCAATCATCCACATTAAATATGCTAAACATCAGGTATTATTTTGACAAATCCTATGGCCAGAGATCATCTACATTTGTTTTATCTTGAAAAAACACCCCTATCCCTCCTCCCCCCTCTCCTCTCAAAAAGAAAAAAAANNAAAAAAACACTGATAGAGAACTTACAATACAATTTCATATAGAGTAGATGAGATAGGGAAAAGAAACAAGAATTATAAGTATCAAATACTGAGTAGAGAAAAATAAGGCTAATTTTCTCAGCCAACTCACATAGATAAACAAGAAAAAATAATAGAAAGTTCACTTCAATTTTTATCAGTATGTTTATACAAGCAAATTTTGCAGTATCGTCTTGTAATCATCGAAATTGGATCTTACTTAGATTTCATTTTTTTTCAAAACAGAGTGAAATTTAATAGTATGTTCTCTCTTGTTCTTTTATTGGTACTCTGTTATTTGTGTGTTGAAAGTTGTTTTAAAAAAGTAACCCCAAAGTTTCTCAGTTTTTCTCTTTCATTTTTTTTTTCAAAACTAAACACCCAAAGTTCTTAGATAATAATAGGATCAAAGGGAAGGATCGTGATTTTCTTTTTTCATTCTAAACAAACTACTTGAGAATCAAATTCTGTATGCTTTATAATAGATACTTTTTCTTTATCATTTACTTTAATTCTGTATGTACATGTAGGACATGTATAACTTAACGTCTTGCAAAACGTCTTGCGACATACCTGTTACAAATTATGTAGAGAGACCTACAGGTACTTATGATATATGTATATCATTCAGCCACAAATATAAAACCTTTGTCACAATGCATGTGTGGATCTAGGATTTTTTACTGGGGGATGTCCAAACTTGGAGCAAGAAAAATTCAACTTTCTTAAAATGAGCATCAAAGCATCAATGACCAATGTTCGATGACATATATGGTATATACATGTACATTGCAAATTCCAGGGATGGGGGTCTGGACCCCCAATGCAATGGATGTAAATAGGTTAAAGAAACATTACTGCCACAAATAGTCCTAGTTGCCTAGCATTGTCAAAACTCTGATTCCCTTGACCAGCATTCAGAGAAATCTCCTTATCAGTGGAAGATTCTTGAGTGGGACATAAACAAAAACCAATGACTCTATCAGTAACTGTACTGCAAGAAAAAAATAACTTACATTGGCTTGATTCTGAGATGCTTTGAGGGTAAGATTTCTAGGTAAGGATGCTTGTGCTCGATTTGGACAAACTCGCTCGCAAGCTCTGTCATGGACAATGTAGACACAGAATTCTTCAAATTCATCTTCTTTCAGACTTGCACTGTCCCATCCTTCATCCACATCTGAAAGCGAAAGCAAAAGTCTGTGAATAGATTTCTTTATAATTGTTTACAACAACTCAGAAGTATATGAAAATGAAAATGACATACATTTGTCATGTCAACTCAGCCATGAATCAGTTTCAGTTTAATATGAATGCATGAAGATTTATTCTTTTCATTTTCTTAACATTCACTTTATTTCTTTGTAAAAACAAATTATGTCTAGGTACATATGTACCTAGGATGCTATTAACAAGTAAGAGGGTGTTTCTTATGAGGTTGGGATTTTCTTATGGGGTACATTATGGGAGGTGTTTTAGTGCCATGTATTAATCAAAATTATGTGCATTTGTAGATACAAATGTACAGTTTTGCAATGCAAAAGAGTGACCTTGAGACCAACTGGGTTCCATCCAGACATTCAAGAGCTTTTGTGATTGAGTGTGGATGCTGGGACCATTTCCTTTGGAGTCCCTTAATTACTATGGTATCACTTATTGAAGTAAAAAGTTAGGGTTAAAAGAAAACACAAACTCTGGTATTTATAAGAATCACTGCCACCAGGTCATCCTAGCTGTCCCATGAGATCTATATATAACCAGAGAAGATTAGACAATCTATAATAGTCAGTGTCACAGAAAAAAAGTCATGGTACCTTTCAAGACCTTGATAACAGAGGAGGAAATACATGTAAGCATGTCAAGGAAAAATGAAGCAAAAGAAAAGCAGGAACTTGTAATCAAGTACAGATGAGGCAGGTGTAAGGTGCACTATCCCAAAGCAGGTAGAAACATCTGTAGATAGCCCTACCTGTGAGGTGTCACAAGTAGAAGGCCAGTGTTTGTTTTGAGAGACAAAATTTAGCATCTCGACGTTATCATTTTTAGTCTGAACAACTTTCGAAAGATTAGAGAAGATACGGAATGATATTACCTGATTTTTACGTGGAAAAGTACAATTTAATCGGCAAAGCAAACACTTGCACAACGAGCCAGATTCAAACATGTCTCAATTTTATCAACTCAAACACCACTCTCTCTGTATCGTTTCGGACTTTCGACATATTTTATCTGTCAAATATCAAATCCAGCATAAGAAAAATGACTGAAATCATCCGATGCTTGAATGTCAAGTGTTAGGATCTTTCAGAAATTATCTATAAAAGCATAATTTTTCATTCACTATCAACAGGACCCCTAAAGGGTGGAGTCCAAAGAGCTCTTCTCGAGCTGCTGAGTTCAGTCGTCTAGAATTCTGCTTTTGTTTGTTTTTGCGGAAAACTGAGTCAATGACATTACATGTAACTACCGTCTTAACAACTGATAATTGAATGAAAGGCAGTCTTAACATGATTTAATATTTTCATTTAAGATACGGTTATGACAAGATCACATTTAATAACAGCAATCTGAAAAGGATGAGCAACTGGCTTTACGCGATGATTCCTACGATATCGCCCCCGTAACACGGCAGGAAAAAGGTACCGATGTAGCTTACAGTGGAAATGATGAAATGGGTCAAAGTTTTATCATACATACATCATCTTTTTGAGCAGCGGAGATTCGTAGAACATGAAATAAAAATAAACACTTTGAATTTTGTATCTTATTTTGAGAAAATAGAAATGTCGACGAGTTTTTGGTGCATGATACCGAAACGATGATATCTGTTAAGTTTTTCACTTTTTATGAATTTCTGATAAATGTTAACTTAAGAACTATAATCAGATGAACCCAGCATTTTCTTTTAAACCTTGAATCTTTTCTTTAAGTATCAAATGCTTTGGACTCGTGCTTTGAGTATATAGTGAAGAATGGAAAGCCAAAGGAGATTTCCTGTGTGTTCCTAACAGATCCACAGAAGTCAAAGAGATATCTAAAAAATCATTAGGGCTAATTGAATATGACTGATATCTTGCTACTGGTACTTTTAAAACCGATTTATGGAAATCATTTTATAAATCATTTTTAGCAGATTTTTATTTTTGGGAATCGACACAGGTACCGTAGCAATGACTCACAAAAAATAAAGTTCTTTCTTAATTATCATTTTACTGAAACATTAAAAATCACCATATACACATGTAACTATTAACTTACATGCACAGATCCAGGATTTTTTTCCGGGGGGGAGGGGGGGGTCTATGTTTTCCAAGGGGGGTCCAACTTGAATGAAGTAAAAACTTGACCCTGTTAAATTGAGAATCTGCGCATAATTGACCAATATTGGTATATATACATGTACATGTACTTTGCAAATTCCAGGGGGGGGTCTGGCCCTGAACATCCCCCCTCTAGATCCGCGCATGACTTAGCATATACACTCATGAAACAATATAGTCTTGTGAATGACTGAAATTCTACTGGTTTCCAAAAATAAAATTCCACAACATTTCTACTTTACTGTATTTGCATAGTGTTTAGCTCAAATTACCACAGTACATGTAAATGGACACATTCATTTTTCTCAACATTTTTTTTTCAACATCTTGATACACGTATATTATAAATCAAAATTGATTCCTAATCTTTGTCATAAATTACGTTTAGTGAATATATTTTTTATTCATCCCTTTTGCACATGGATACTTTTTCTTTGCAATTTCCTCGCAAATCTCTCTCACTATCTCAGCATCACCAATTATATGTCAAGATCTGTCAATAGTTTGCAACAGATTTTCGGAAACAAAGATTTCGTTTAACTTTTATCTAATGGATACTTATTTCGATACACAAAACTGAATACAATTTCTTCCAAACAATCACATGAAAAGAAACAGAAGATATGATAAAAAGAAGTGATTTTCTAAGATTTCTTTTTTGAAAAGAAAAACTGTCAAGTATTTATTGTTTCTCTAGAATTGATGAGCAAAGAGTCCTTCATGAGAAAACGCAACTTTTATCTTAAAAAAAGAAATCCATACATAAATTTACCAGTCGTATTCTGCCGTGATAATATCAATTTTGTGAAGAAATTAAACCATTAGCAACAGATTGTGGCGTTATTGTCTATCTCGATCTATTTCTACTGTCACTTACGATGTAACATCTGTAATATGCTTTTCATGGCAATTTGTTTTATTAATTTCTGATAAGTCCGAAAAAAAAGAGAATTATAAGACTCAATTGAAATTTAAAAATGGGGGTGGATCAACAAATAATGAAGATAAATTAATTGTTTAAAGTTTCTATTGCATTCATTTATGACAAGCAATCACGGGTGATGAACTCTATTTCTCTTCCTGTTATGTTTTCATTGATTTAAATGAAAGATCATTTCTTTAGAATAAGCAACATAAGTATGTTATATTAAAGAAAGGTAATTACATGTAAAATATTATGAAAAAACGCTTCTGATACAATATATAACAGCATATATCCTTGTAGAGTGCAACATTTTTTTTCACAATGATAACTTATTTTATTTTCAGAAGTAAATTGGAGATAAATTATAGAAAATTATTTTTGTTCATTTGTTTTTTATTGTTTTACGCCATGTTTGACAATCTAGCAATCAAAGTGGGTCACTGGTAATAGAGAAATCCTGCTTGTGTAACTTTGGGTACTCATGTATACAATGAACATAGCTAGCTATATAAATGTTGTTTTTACATCTAAATCAAGGATCTTTTGCTCGTTTGGACATGTAACCAAATCCTGGTGAAGGGCTTCAGGTATAGGACAATATTTGGCACTTGTAGGACCATTGATTATCAAATTATTTTTATCATGCCAACATGTACTGTCACAGGGGACCTATCATAGGGGAACTAGTTTTTTAAAGTCTCTTCTAATCTTGCAACTTTTGTTTCACATGCCATGCACTCTGGCAGTGAAGGAGTTCAGGTATAAGACAAATATCAGCTCTGTGGACTGCTGATAAGCAATGGGATTTATCATGCCAACACCTACTGTCACACGGGACCTTAATTTTGAAGATCCCTTTAAAATCACATGCAACTTTCGTTTCACATGCCAGGCACTCTACTAGTGAAGGGGTTCAGATACCGGCCAAATATCGGCACTATGGACTAGCTGATAAATGAAGGTTCTTTATCATGCCAACACCTACTGTCACACGGGACCTTGATTTTCAAGGTCCCCTTCAAATCACTTGCAACTTTCACTTTAAATGTCAAGTACTCTGTGAACAAACATTTGCTACCAATTTTTACAGCTTGATCAGCTCTGCTGTGGCCTGGATTCCAAACCTAGACCTTTTTCTAACTACACAATAATTATACTGAGAAGTATGTAAAATAAATAGTCAAGAATATCTGCAATAAGAAATTCTTAAGTTTGTTTTGTTTGTTTTTTGTTGAATGCCACACTCAACAATCTTTAAGTCATATGGTGGCGACCATGCAGTTTTTATTGGTGGAGAACCTGGTTACAGTTAATGTACTCAGGGAAGGGATCACGTACCAGCCTTACGCGGGTAAACCAGCAAACTTTCTCACACAATCAGCTACCGCAGGTTCCAGCGATGAGAAATGCTTATGTAAGGTTGTTTATTTATCTATTTATCAGTATTTATTTTTCGAGTAAGTAGTATAGACTTGTGACTGATATCCATTTTAAGCAAATACGGGTATACCTATCTTCAAGATCATCTTATATGAAAAAAGTATACTTGTGTGGGTTAAACAGTACTTCAATGAAAACATTTGAATGAGAGCGTAATTCGTGTTCGTACACATTTTGTCAGGTATGCTTTATCTTGAGATAATTTTGTCCTCATCAATGACAGAAAGTCAGTCCAAACTTCACATAACATCAGTGAAGGCCGACAGTCTGTACAATGTATATAAAATCATAAAGATATGTTGCCTGACTTTATACTACTACAATGTACTACAAACTACTATCATCATAGTTTGAACTACATACATACATGTACAATGTACATATGTTATATGGCCTGGCTTATGTTTAGTCATATTGTACTTTGACATCTTAAGGTTTTTCAGAAATATCCTGCCATTTTCTTTGAAACAAAAAAGAAAAATAAGTAGAAAAAAAATAGAATAGAATTAAACACTCCGTACATGTACATGTACATTGGCGTTGGCCTATAATGAAATCAAAAGGGATTGATATTTGATTTTGTAAAAGACATGTTTCATTTCAAGCATCTGCAGAATTTATTATACATATAGATAAAGTTATTCTTTTCAGAGATTTTATTCCTTTACATTATAGCACTGGATTCACTTTAAGCCAATTCATTATAGACCGACTCTACTGTATATGTAGAGTTGAATAGAAAACTCGGCCAAGTCTGTTGTCTCAGTTTGCATGACATTTTGAAGCTCGATCATAAACAGTAGAATCTGTCATGAGGGACCACTGTCATGACAAATTGCCTACATGTACATGCAGCTTGAGAGACCACTCAAGAAGAAGAAATTCAGCCATGAATGTATCTGTCTTAAAAGACCACATTTCCATGGCTGCAGATGTGGACCCTGTGGATGCACTGTCCTTCACATGTTCTATGTTCCAAGCTCTGACCATTTAAATTTTATCACTTTCACTTTCATTTGTATATGTACATTGAACAAAATTAAGCAACTTTTTGTCAAGAGGACTTGAGAAATATAACTGTTTTACAAATGTAGATGCGGGTGGAACATTTACCTGCACACATACATGTAAGCTTAACTTTAGCCTTATCTGATGAACAATTACAAATTCAACTTTTACATGGGTTTAATTTTCATTAAAACTTTGAAGTTTTTCAGATAAATTTGAGATAAGTATAAAATAAATTTTTTTTCTTAAGAACAAAAAAAGTTGCATCAATGGAGATAACTTCATCTGGTAAAATAAAAAGATGAATTTCTTAAATCAGGGTGGCATGTACACTATAAAACTTAAAAATTTATTTAATTAAGTCTGATAATTTTCTCAACAAATCATGCAGAATTAAGTATGGGGTTGAGTAAATTTTCAGACTTACATGTAAGTAAAATCTCAATTTTTATGGTGCCATATTCCCAGATGAATGATCGAGTGATACGTACATGAATGAAGTAATTTTTACTGCTTTTACAAAAAAGTGATGGTTAGTGTTGCTTGTACAATGTTTGTAGGGGCTCTATTACTGAGGATGAGTGTTTCGCTTATTTGAACTGTTATTTATAGATTACATATCACAGATTGGCAACATCCGATATGTACTTTATGAATGAATCCGGGTTTAATTGATAACCAAGTTTAATACATACATGAATGTATGTTTAACATTGAAGCTAGATAATGAATTATTTCAAACATGCGGCAAAATAGTGAATGAAAATTATCTTGCAACAGCGATAAGAAAGGGAATCTGAAAACGGCTGGTGAGAGAGTGAAAAAAAAAAAGTTTTATTTTCGCTCCAGGGAAAAAAATCTCCTGCGCGAGATAATATTGAAATCTGCTGTAATCAGATTCCCAAAAAATATTTCGAAATGAAAGGGAAATGGTTGATTCTTGACAGATAAAAAATGTGATGAAGTGAGTAGGATGTAAATATTTTTTAGCTTATGATTCTGTAATGGAATTGCGAAATATTTGATAGCATCACAAACTGTTATAATTGTATGTAACCAAACCTTCCTGCGGAAGTACCTATATAGAGCACTTGAAAAATGACTCTTACTTTATTTTATCATGGAAAAGAAATAATAATGCACTGGAACTATATTTAAAAACCACCTCACCTCAGATTTAACTGATATTAAAAAGGCTGAAAATTTAAACAAATTGTTATAGCTTAATTTACAATCACCATTCTAGGCTTTTTTGGACCTGAACACTATATAGACTAACTAAAAAAAAAATAACCCCCCCCCCCCTCAATGATATGACCCATTCGTCTAGGTGGTCTTAATAGTGTGGTTCCACTGTATTTATAAATGCTTGTTTTTCACCTGTACATGTAAATCTATGACAGAAAGCTTTGTCCCATTACCGATGTTTAAAATGCACTATTTCCGTGTTAAATATCATGTACTGATACTTATAATATCATAAAATCACCTTCCTACAAACCAGGGTCCTAGACCCTCCGAGTAACGGTAATTCAAGATATACTTGTATACATGAATGAATAACTTATAACTACATCTAATGCAGACTTCTCTTTCTTCACATTAAGTGAATGACTGAGAATTAACTCTGCAACTTCGAATCTTGAAAATTAAGCCGAACAATGTCTTCGCCATATAGCATGAAATTGAAATGTTAGATTTTATCAGGATATTATGAGTTATAATACTTCATGGCTGGTTGACGCTCGATTGTGCAGCATAGTGGGTTTTTTTCTTTTGGCCACAAGAGCACACCTGTCCAACTCTAAGGATGCCATTGACTTTTTACCCACAGCAAATATAATTTTAAAAAGACAATTTAAGGCAATGTTAAATGAAATTTTGTCATTAGCTATACAATTTAGATCCAAATGCAGCCTTCATTAAAAGTGTTAAATATTCAGATACGTGTAATTGCATGGTGGCTGTCCAAAACCACATCCAAATTAAGTAAAAAAAATTACAAGACAAAAAAAATTCATTAAATAAGCTAAAATGGAACAAAATAAATAAAAAAGTAGAAATTAAAATGTATAATGACAATTAATGAAACAATCTAGATCAGAACGGAAAATTTAAAAAAAAATAAAATTATGCGCAGTTACAAGATAATTAACTGGTTTAACACAATCATAGAAAATGTGCAAAATTACACAGAAAATTAACAATTTCAATATTGTTTTAAAATAACAAAAGTTATGACCAATATACTCACCCCTAATCTTCCTTGGGTCCTTGAAAAGCATCTTGTAGGTCAACTTTGCTTTTCAATTTAAAGTTCAACAAAAATTCTAGATTTTTTTCTCTCTCAAATGTTGCAATACAAATTAGTGCATACCAATAAGGTTCTTCATTTGTTTCAAATTCTCTTAGTTCACAATAAGCTTAGCTAACTTTCACATGTTTTTGTCGATTCCTGTGTTTAATCTCTCAAACTACCTGTACAGGGTAGTCTTCTGAACTTTGAGACACATCGCTGTTTGATTGACGGGTCTTAATCTGTCCAATTGTTTTTACTTCCAATTCCCAAAGGTGAGATGTTGTTACAACCCAAAGTACTGATAACTATGATTCACCTGGATTGAAGGACTATCTTTCACTAAGATGTTTGATTGGCTTACAGGTTTTTATACCACATTTCTCCAAGCCTTTTCCCCCATTTAAATAACATGTTAATAAATAAAATTAAAATGAATAATGAATTAAATTTCTATACAAGATACACATGTATTCAAGTCAATTTTTTTCAACCTATTAAAAGTATCTTTCATCCCTTTTTTAATAGAAAATGGACTAGTTTTTACATTGGCAATCAAAAGGGGGAGGGGCCTATTTCACCTTTATTGGTGACAGCTGATCATCAATGATTACAGGTGAATTCACTAATTAATGTGCAACTTCTGTAACCAATCATTGGAAGTAACTGGTGGCATCAAATAGAAGGGAAATGATAATTCACCTTACAGTAAACATGGTAATCAGACAGGGGAACATCCAATGACAACCATTCAGGGGACATTTATTATTGATACATTATAGATTATTAATGCTCTCTTTTTACCTGACTTGACTATCTAAGCAAATATCAAGGTGTTTGCCTACCTGAACAGGTATGGCAAGCTTTAGACTGTTGGTGATGCTGTTTTTATTTCTTTTTT
>JACSZP010028685.1:0-28897 GCA_016161895.1 Pinna nobilis
CACATTCACCGGACAGAGTACAAATCATGAGGAGCGCGCACTTAAATTTGATCTCAAAATTTACACAAATCAGAGACGTATATATAACAAATGTTATTTACGTCTCTGCACAAATGAGCGACATGTATATTAATCTTATGTCAAAAAACTACAGTCGGACACACTAATGGTTGATATTTTTGAGATCGTTCGTGGTACAAGAAATTATAATCAAGCCGATAGTCAATACTGAACTTTGGCATATAATTGATGATTAAAATTCAAAACATCAATGTCAAAAGTTTTCGAAATAAAGTATGCACATATTTTCATATTGAATGACAACGTTTGCGTGTATTCGAAACGAGAAATCCGATAGTCAATAACAATAGCGGGTCACGAACTTGGGCATGATTTGAAGATGAAAACATCGATGTCAAAAGTTTTCAAGATAAAATTATTTTTATAGAGAATGACAACGTTTGCGTGTATTTGATGTCTTTGAATGACTGAAAGCAGAGACGTATATATAACACATGAAAGGAACCTGATATCTTAGTAAAATATTGTCTTGTCTGTTGAGTTAATGCTTGCCAAAATAATGATATTGAATAGACAGAAAACAAAAATGATAGAAGAGTAATTACTTCCCAATAANNTCATCATCATCATCACCATCATCATCATCATCATCATCATCATCATTTACATGTATTCATTTAGTTATTAGCAGACATATATAACTCTATAGGCATAATTCTCTGTTATTAGACTTCACTGTAGGCCAGAGACGTATATAACACATTTGTTACGTCTCCGTGTAGGCTATGTATGTATACATATGTATGTATGTATGTAGTATGTATGTATGTATGTATGTATGTATGTATGTACATACATGTATGTATTCGTTCCTTCCTTCCTTCATTGATTGATTCATTTATTTATTTATTTACTGGTTTATTTATTTATTTTCATCATTAGGCCTCACGCGCGTCCATTTTATAATCGTGGGATTGAATAGCGTCTCCTGAAGGGGTTGTACTGAAAAATTCGGTTCCAAATGAAATCGTTTCTAATTTTAGTGGACTGATCGATATATACGAAACTGTGCAGCTTATTACTTATGCCAAATACTTTTCCGAACAAAAAATGTCTCGCAGGTCGGAGGGCCAGCTTTTTATCGGAAGGTTGAGCAAAAATACACAGACAAGACACTTAGAAGACGTATTTGAACCCTATGGTCGCTTAATAAGATGTGACGTGAAATATGGTAATTATAGGCCACTTATATTGCACGTTTTGATTAAAACAAGTCACAGGTGCGCGTCTTCGCGTGCTTCAAATTCAAAATGGCGACCACAACAATGCTGCGAACTTCACAAGCATTTCATTTTTGAGAATGTTGATGGATTAAAGATATATCAAATACTAGGCTGGTAGCCCTAGTGGTAATTGGATCATATTGTTTAAATGATGGGTCAGAGACGTATGTATATAACACAGAGATTGGCAACTTCCTATCTATTAGACATTAGTACTGGTTTTTCACTCCCGGCGAAAATGATGATCGATACCTTTCATATGGATAAGTTATTGACGGAGGTGTTCCGAATGGCCTTTTGAAAGATGCGATTACTATGCTTGCTCATAATCAGTCAATTACGATTATCATTTTGTGAGTCCCTATATTAGCAACAAAATGTTATTTTTTTTACAACTGTTGTTAATGCTAAATTGCTTGAAGCTAATTGCTAAGGTATTTCGCCATTTACTTTTCTGTAAAAGCCATATTTAAAGTCCGAGTTGAGTGTTAAAAATGTTGCCCTTTCAAATTTTGATAGATTTATAAGCTTGCTTGTAATCGGTCGATCACTATTTAGTGAGCCCCTATATTTACCAAGAAGTGTTTTTTTATACAACTGTTATTAATGCTAAATTGCTTGAAGCTAATTGGTAAGGTATTTCGTCCTTCACTTTTCTATAAAAGCCTGATCTCGTCTCGATAGTTGAGAACAATATCTGGCTGGTGATTATGCAGGATTTTGATACGCAACCAGTCTATGTGTTGTTGTCTTATTGGGGAATTCTAATGCAGGGCTCACCCTGTAGGTAGCCAATTTAGCCATTGACTAATTTTGGGGGAAATTGGCTAAAAATAATTGTAATTGGCTAATATTCTGGCTAACATTTTTCATCACTGTCTTAAATAGTACATTTTTTGTATTTTGTGATTGGTCTTATATATTCAAATAAGATAGGCCTGTCTGTTAATATATAATTTTCCAATGAAAGTCAAGAACTTAAAAAGGAGATGATTAAAAATGTAGACATTATGCAATAATGGCTAGCAGATGTCAGTCTTTGTAAATTATCAGACATTTCACATACTGTTAAATCTTCATTGGCTAATCAAATTATTCATTGGCTAAAAAAAATCTTGGTTGGCTAATTTTTTGGCTAACAATTTTCTTGGTCAAGGGTGATCCCTGTCTAATGATGACACTATTGCCGTATACTGGTATAGTCTGGTATCTTAAATTCGATAGTAACATCAGGGCTCAGGAAAATTACTCGTCCACTTGTCCATGACGAGTGAAAATTTGTTTGGACGAGTGACTTCTGTTTTGATGCTCGTTCTTTGGACAAGTAAATGTCTCTTAAGATACTTGAAAAAAAAAAATCTGCCTGGATTCCATTTCTGTCCATGTTTATGAATTTGAACAAAGAAATGGATCAAGAGTTAAGTTTCATTTTCGTTGCATGTCTTATGCGTGATACGTAATTGGACAAGTCTGGGAAACCCTGAATATTCGTTAATGTTATGATATTTTTTTTCAAACTTTATTTTCTTTCTTTTTTCTCTTTTTTGGACGAGTGGAATTTTCATTCAGACTATATAGGCACTTGCCCGCTGGACGAGTGGTTTCAAACATTTTTCCTGAGCACTGTTAACATGTTTTGTCAAAATTTGGTGATTGAGACCGACAGATCTCTGCTCCGATTTTCACATCGTTATACATGTAACTTCATTAAAATGCAACAAAATGCTTCGACTTTTTTACAGAAGTAAAGCAATCAACGTTATCTACTTTAACCTATGTTGGTGGGTTTTTTTTCGGTACTTTTATTGGTGTTTTCGGTAAATCCATGTTTTTGGTATTTCCACGGACCGCTTGCCACGTACCAATTCTCACCAACTGATTTCAACTGCTACACTATTGATTTTGCAAATGTGCATACATTTGTATTTCAAATGATTTTTTTTTAGTTTCAGGAAAAACTTTGTTCTAATTTCTGAGCAATTGAAACCAATAATTTCAAAGGTAAATCATAAAGATTGGGGTAAATAAAATGAGGTGGTGAGAATTGGTACTTGGCAGCAATAGGTCTTTTGCCAGTATAGGTTTAGGCACGTTTGAGAACCCTCACTCCTCTACAACCATAATTCCGAGCATAAGTAAAAATTTATGGCCCTTCTGGGCTTCACTGGCACACAGTGTGGCCTCTATATAATTCACAGTCAGATTCTTAAGTGGGTCCTTAAACAACTATACAACAGACCAATCTCATGATTGGGCGGTGCAGAGTTAATGGGTACTACTAAATCCCTTTGGGGATTCTGTTGGGGGCCATATTCTTATGCTGTTATGTACTGTTGCCCTTGTCAGTTTCACTTGTCAATCCGTCATAGTTTTATTCAGGAGAATTCAGTTCCACCAATTGACTGGCTTCAGCTCAAGATGACTTAACTAAACAATAATACCTTGTTGGCAGGCAGAAAGCATGTTATCCTTCATTTGTCAACATAGTTTCCTTCAGATACATTAAGTTTTAGTCGAATTTTTCTGCTAGGGATAATCACAAATCTAATCGTTAATAATCTTGAACCCTTATGACGATACATGAATTGTTCTGTATTACTTTGAGTTCAGCTACCGACTAATTATTGTCATTTTGTTTTTTTGTTTTTTTTACAGGTGCTGAGATGGGTAAGTAGAGATTTCCAGGGAACATCCATATAACAAGCGTTTGGATTTTTGAAAAGATTTGTCTTCAACGTTTTCCAGATGCTTGATATATCCTAGCTGCATAGAGAAGACATTAGATGTTACCGGTATATGTACAGTAGAGTCGCACTATAAGAAATCGGCTTAAAGTGAATTCAGTGCTATAACGAAGAGGAATAAAATCCCTAAGAAGAATGACCATTTATCTATTTACATAGTAAATTCTGATGCTTAAAACGAAGGATGCCTATAACGAAGTGAGAAGTCAATCCCCCTTTGACTTCGTTATAGACCAACTCCTCTGTACTTGTTGTACTTGTAAAAAGTACTCAGAATAAAAGGTGCTAGGAAAATGTCTGTTACGTTTTGTAAAGTGTTTCATAATTCCCTCGGCATTAATAGTCAATAAATGAATTGGTTTAAAATGAGAGATATATTAAATTCTTTAACAGTGCACTGAAAGTTTATTTTTGATATACGTTATGTCATAGAGAGACAAGAGTGTTCTTTTTTTATTTTCACTGAAATTAGATCAAATTGAAGTGTAGTTTTTTCATCATTTTACAATTTGATCAATGTTCTTTCAACATACATTCTGATTATATTATTAACTGTTAATATCCATAGTGGACAACACAAGTAACATGCTATTAAACTTTCTACTGATGCCAGTTACAGACATATTGGTCTGAAAAGACTCATACATGTACAACATTTAATATTCTCTTTTGAAACTTGTGTTGATTTTTGTTTTAGCCTATGGATTTATTGATTTTGAAGACAGAAGAGATGCAGAGGTAAAGGCACTTCTTGATACAGTAATTGAAATAAGTTTCCCAAGCAAACCAAGAAATTATTATGTACTCTTTAAAACTGGTAAATTTGAAGTCAGGGGTTTTCCTATACAGTTTACTTTTGGTCTACGGCTCTTTAAAACAAAAAATTCAATGTCTTGGCAGCACAGATTATTGAGAAATTTATGTTGAATGGAGAGGTTTTGATATAATCGCATTCAGTCTATTTCATTCATTAGACCTAGGCTTAAACAATTTTCAGTAAATGAAGTTTTTCCAGCCATGAAATTAAGAGTTTAAGTTCATTTTGTATTTGAGAAGTAAACTTCTTTAGTTCCATTACTGATACTAGAACAATATGGGAAAATCCCTGCAAAAAATCAAAATATTTCAATGTATATGCCAAAGAATTTGTTTCTAATGTACCAATTGATGCTTATTTAGTGTGTGTAAACTTTCCAGTTGTAGTTTAAAAGTAAAATGAATTGATTTGATTCACCATAGGCTTATCTAAAGAGTCTCACTCTTTGATAATCATTTTATACTGTGATGTGCATGTAATCACTTTATTTTCTTAAAATGCTTAATTTTGTATGTATTAGGGGTTAAACAATATTATACTTGAGCGAGTCCATCAGATCTCATTATCTCAGAAACCGAAATAGAGTTTTGAACAAATAAATATCAGAGTAAAATTTTTAAAAAGTTGACCGTTTGGTTTTCAAGAGGACTATTTCAAATGTAAAGAGGTTTTTCCAATAGGTTAACTATTATATAAAATAATCTTATATTTGTACAGACAATCTGTGATTATGCTAGAACTGAAGTAAAAAAAGAAATCCTCAAAGTAACATATGTTATGGGAGAATGTGAAAAACTCACTGTCTGGAATTTTTTGGAAAAAATGTTGAGCCAATTTCCAGAACATTAACCCTTTCAACACCACACACCGAAATAGACTGGTCCAGGCAATAGAAAAGAGCATACCATTCTGATAATTGGGGTTGAAAGGGTTAAAATCAGTGTAAACTCCATGTTTTGTATTGTGTTATATTGATATACTGCTGTATAGTTAACAGGCTTTTTTCTGTGCTTCCCTTGGAGCTGAGATTCGACCCCAATTCCCAATGTAAAATACGTGTGTTTTTTCCCAGTTAATCTGAAAAAAATTCCCAAATACTTGAATTCATTTTCATGTATGGTATTTACCAGCGTTTCATAGTGTTACAGAGTATAAGTACATTTAAAAAAAAAAAGAGTTTCTAAAAAGCACTATATGCATATAGGAAGTACAAGTTATGATATGTAAAATATCTTCCCGATTCAACACAAATTTGCGTAGAAATTCCCAATTGTATTGCCAAAAATTGACAGAAAAAAGCCTAGTTTAACCCCTAAAACATGTATGTATAATTGATGATTATCATATTGTTACAAATTTCGTCATTATTTGTCTTTATAATTGAAACAGTTTCTTTACTTCAGGGAATAACATTTATATGCTCATTGACTATACTGAGTAATCTAATGCAGTTGGTTTGGTATCTTTACTGTAGAAAAGACATTCTAACATTTACAAGCAAAACAAATGAGCCAGTCAGACCTTTTAAATGAATCTCAGAAAATATCAAAACATTTCCTAATTGTTCTTAATTCATGATTTATGAAGCTATTTGGGACTTGTGCATTATAAATCTTTGTATATTAAAGACTCTTGTATGCACAGAAATTAGTATGATTCTGTTTGAAAATGTCAATCTTCTTTTAGGCACATGACAAACAAAAATTCAGTTTAAACCCCTAAGATTAAAATCACAAACTCAAATTTAAATTAAACCCTAAGATTAAAATCAGAAAAGAGCAGAACATGCTGATGAAAACCAACTGCATTACCAATTTGTTATGAATATGCAAAGATATATTTCACATGTGATTTAGATGATAATTGTTGTATTTGGCAAAACTATGACAGTGCGCCCACTCCGTGCCTTGCCTGAGCCCTGTCAGTGCCTTGTTTCCACATGACAACTTTGGAACAATGCCAATTTTATATGTACTTGCCACCAGAGTCTTCAGCCAATCTGTCAATTCCCAGCTTCAGCAACATGAGCCTAAACGTGTACTTACCCAGAGCTCCACTGTAGAGCCTTTGGAGCCCAGGTTTTGAGTCATAATGTTCCACCCAGGTGTTCAACTTGCCCACCTCCATGTTTTTGGAGTCCACTTAGGTGTTCCACCAGTTCAAAGTCCAATTCCTTCCTTTTGGTGCCCACCATAGGGCCAGACCCATTCAGATCAGTCCAAGTCCCCAATGAGGCGTACACTGTTTGGGCCGTAGCCTTCAAAAGGGTAAAGATTAGCATTTATTTAGTGTATCTCTGTATTCTTCTGTTCTGTTTTCTTTTGTAACTGAAAAATACAAATCTCTGAATGCTAATAAATACAAAATCTGAAAATATTTGTTCCTTTAAAGAAAAAGAGAATTGTAAAATTTTGTAATCTCTGATGTTGCAGATGGCATTGTTATTAGCATGTGAAAGAAAAAGAAAAGAAAATTAGACAAAATGTTAAAGTGTCTCTAAAGATTATGAAAATATAATTGTGTATTGATGTTTGCATGCCAATGTTCATATCTTCTCTCTGTCAGATCATCTTTGTAAAATATATGTGAATACACTTACATATTTGATGCTAAATCATTATTTTACGTTTAAAAGGACGCTCTTAAGTATGAAAACGGCAGAGAAATATGCGGCTCCAGCATACGTGTAGAGTGGGCCAAAGGAAGTCCTAGGCGGTCACAATATAGCAGTAGTAGTAGTAGTACCAGCAGCAGGGTAAGTTTGATATTCTACCTCAAGATCATGTCCAGAGAATGCACACAGCCATCCAATGGGGCCATCATGGCTGGCTACTGTAGATAACTTTTATTTCGCGTATACCACATTTCGCGAGGTCATCTTTCTTAGTCTATTCGCAAATGTCTGAATTCGCGTTCATAAACTAAAATTAAAAATAAATTCGCGACCTATACTTATATGAAGTAGCGATCATGTCATAAGTGCAAGGTAATTTAGTGTGTTATGTCCCTTAGTTATTTCGTATTATCAATATTTCAATTTCTGAATAACGAAATAAAACATATTTGCAGAAATCGGAAAATAATTAAAGCAAAGATATGGTTGGATGCAAGAATGGGGAGGTCTAATTTACATTTGAAAAAGGTACGCTGTTGATCCCACTTATTTGCAACTTATTCTTGGAAATAAGGGAAAAAAGTGTATCAAATTACGCGATGAATTTGAATTAGCGTTTGATAAGAGTTGCGAATTAACGCGAAATTAAATTTCACATGAAATAAAAGTAATCTATAATACTGTGTTTGCCATCTGATCGTGAGGTCATGGGTTCAAATCTGCGGCTCAGTAGTTGGTTTTTCCTGTCTTTTGGATGAAACATTAAAAACTGAGGTCTCGTGATGCAGTAGGTGTTTGCATGTTAAAGGTCCCTTACTGAGTCATGAGGCTTTGAGTGCCATTTGTCCCACATCAGTGGTATTAGTGACCTCTCCATGTTAGTGAAAGATTCTTGAGTGTGACGTTAGACAAAACTATAACCAACCAACAGCCCAACTGTATTAGTGAGGGGCTTAAAAGACGGGTGGTCTCAAAGCAGGTTCTATTGATAGGATTATTCAACTGAACGAGTCTGACGAGGTGATCATTCAAATGATATGGGTCTCTAAAAGCAGTGCATTATACGAAAAAATTGTTTTCAATACAAGAACATATGGCGAGCAGTTCAGATCCTTGGTAGGTCATAACAGTATACTTCTACCCATTGTTCGATATATTGTGTTCGTTTCTTCTGGCGAGCTGCTAGTCTTAATTTCAGGAAAAGTTGAGGTTTTCTATTAAATATGATTAGGATTATGAGACAACTATTCACAAAATCCCTCTTAAAATCTTTTCTGCTTTCTATTTTGCGACTCAAAAAATATGATGTTACTCTTTATCTGGTTTTAGGGTGGTGGTGGAGGTGGTGGTGGTTATGATGAATGCTACAGATGTCACAGACAGGGTCACTATGCTCGCGACTGTCCAGATGACCGCTACTATGGATTCAGACGTCCAAGAGGAGGAAGGTACAGGTCCCCATCTCCACGCAGGAAAAGAAGGTGAGTGTTCATAATGCTTCACTGTCTGAACAGAGAGACATAGATGGAGTGACAACAGAAGTCTGTTTGTCTGAAGAATTGTTGTGGTAGAATTCTTTCCTAAGGTCTGTTTGTCTGAAGAATTGTTGTGGTAGAATTCTTTTCCTAAGATAGTGAGCTTGTCTTTAAATCATGACAAGGGGTGGCTGCCTTTTCCTGTCCTTTGAATGAGGCAGTCATATGAGGTGTCATAAAAGGTGTTAGTGAATTAAAGATCAGAGGCCAGTATTTGAAGCCACATATTAACATTCAATTACTTTCAGTTGGTGAAGGTTGCTGTATAACAGTGCTCTCATTTGGTTAGACAGTAAGGTCTGAGGTCAAGAATTGACCAGGAATTTAGATCCCTTACTGCAGAAGATGAAGCCCATACATGTAACATAAATCATGTTTATGAAGCCTTGGTCAGAACACTACTACCAATTTATGATTTGAAGTTTTGAAACTGACATGAAACACCATTAAAGCTATGGCAATTGATCTCATTCAGGACTTGGGGGCCCTTTCATTAGGTGCAAAAAATTTCCAGAAATTATGGAAATTTTATCCTTCATAATCTGGTGATAAGTTGAAGATAGAAACACCCTGTTGGTGAGTAGGTCCAGGATCAAGGCCACAGGAGAATTACCCTGTTGGTGAGTAGGTCCAGGATCAAGGCCACAGAGGAATTGTGAGGCTTATACTTTACTCATTCTGCGTGCAGTAATTATGCAATGCTTTCTTCTTTAACTTTTATTTCTTACCAAGATAATATTAAACATCTAAATATCTATCAAAGATATTTATCTGTTGTTGTTTGAATATTATTCCAGTATGTTGTTTTTTTTCATTTCAGGTCAAGGTCACGATCTAGGGACAGACGGAGAAGAAGGTCAAGGAGCAGATCTCCGAGCAGAAGCAGAAGCAGGGACAGGAGGAGGTCAAGGTCGACTAGCGGAGACAGAAAAAGGAGAAGATCTAGATCTAAGAGCGGGTCAAGGAGCAAGTCAAAGTCACCAAGTCGGTCTAAAAGCAAAAGTCACTCCCGGTCGAGAAGTAGATCTAAAAGTGCATCCCCAGAAGCTATAAATGGAAACAATGACACTCAGTCTAAGTCTAGATCCAGGTCAAAAACTCCGACATCTGATTAGACAATCTTCTGATTATGGATATGGAACAGCATTTTGACATTCACTGGCATTTAGTATAATGCCACTTTTAATTTTTTTTGGTGAAATACATTTTTTACCCCGAAATCAAAGCACCTGCTGAAGAGACAACCAAGACAGTTTTTTGAATTAAAAATCATCTTATAACTCAAGTTTTCTCTTTTTTACATTGAATTTTTTAAATGTCTGTAGTCTAGACAATAAATGGATTTTAGATATTTATGCTATTTGGTTTTTCTCTATCAGTTTGTTAAGAGACTCTCAATATAAAGTCATGTACAGAGTTGCCATAGCTCAGCTGTAGCTCATTCATCTCCACACTATGAGGTAATGGGTTCAAACTTCTATGGAGTTATTCTCGGTATGAAGCAGTAAAACATACATGCTGTACTGCAGTAGTTGTCTGCATGCTAAAGACGTGTTTGCTCATTGACTCTAAATACTGAGTGTAGGCCAAAGTTTGAAGCCCTTCATCTGCATTTGCTGAAGTTTTTATGTGTGTGTAGTAGGACAGAAATTAACAACACAACAACAATGACTGAAAAGTCTTGGGGTAGAATTCTACAAGAGATGTTTTTCTGCTATAACCTTTTAATCATATCTCAGAAGATTCAAGGTTCATTACGATACTGTTTACGGGGTTATTTACACCCAGTGCTATTTTCGTCCTAATGCACTTGTAAACAGTTTTGCCCCGTTAGATTCGCCTAGTCTCATCACAATTCTATTCAGTAAATTTACTGCTTTAAATATGTCAAGTTTTGAATTCATCCACTGATGCTGAGGGTGAAAAGAGGGAAAAAAATTAAAGGAGAGCAACTATTTCCTAGCCTAGGACATAAAGTCCAGATATAAAAAAGGAGCCTTGTGTAACAGGAGGAGTTGGCACATTAAAAACCCAGACCAAGAATCATGGAGTATGTTAGCACATTAAAGGTCCCTCACTGCTCAGTGTACTTTGTGTACTAAGCAAATGCCTGTATTAAAACTTTCCAGCTGTATCTTGTGACATCTCCAAATGAAATATCAAGGTGAAGTTCATTGCACATCAGATACAAAAACAAGAGGCCCAGATGGGCTAAAACGCTCACCTGAGTAATACCAGCATAAACATTAAAGAAATTAGCTGAAAAGTCACAAATGCATTCAGTTTTTCATTCTATGCAGCCCTTCTAAAGAAGAAGTTTCTCAAAGGAGGGAACCCTTCTGGACCTATTTGACCCCTCCCCTTTTCCATCCCTGGGTGGATCCAACCGATAAACAACAACACGTGAAGGTGACTGAGTAATTCAATCCTGCCAATTTTCATCATAATCCCTGCAGTGGTTTAGAAAAAGAAGCCGTAAATGTGACCCCCCCCCCCTCTTTTTTTTTAATTAAAAAAATTTATTTCACTTTCAAAAATTGAATTTCAGTATTTTTTTCTCAAGAAAGTATTTGTAAATCTTGATCTTATGACATGAAAAGCATTCTATAAAGCCAACTGATGAAATCAGAGTCAACCTTTGATAACATTGGCTGAAAATGTCAAAAAATGACAAAGTCCAAAAAAATGTCAAAAACGCATCAAAAATTTGATTTTCGAATGGAACCAAAAACAAAAACACTTCTTCACACATCCTTCAATATCACTAAGATGCATTCAGTTTTTCATTCTATGCAGCCCTTCTGAAGAAGACGTTTCTCAAAGGAGGGTACCCATCTGGACCTATTTGGCCCCGCCGCTTTTCCACCCCTGCGTGGATCCAACCGAAAAACATCAACACTTGTAGAGGACTATGAGTACTTCAACCCTGCCAAGTTTCATCAAAATCCCTGCAATGGTTTAGAAACAGAAGCCGCAAATGTGAAAAAACGACCTCCTCCCCCTTCATTTTTTGAAGTTAAAAAAATTCATTAAAATTTCAAAAATTGAATTTCAGTAATTTTTCCTTAACAAAGTATTTGTAAACCTTGGGTTAATAACATGTAAAGCATTTGATCAAGCCAACTGATGAAATCAGTGAACCTTTGCTTATATTGGCTGAAAATGTCAAAAAATGACAAAGTTCGGAAAAAAATCAAAAACGCGTCAAAAATTTGATTACCTACTGGAACCAAAAACAACAACACTTTTTCACACATCCTTCAAGATCACTCAGATACATTCAGTTTTTCATTGTATGCAGCCCTTCTGAAGAAGAAGTTTCTCAAAGGAGGGTACCCATCTGGACCTATTTGGCCCCGCCCCTTTTCCACCCCTGGGTGGATCCAACCGAAAAACAACAACACTTGTAGGGGACCATGAGTACTTCAACCCTGCCAAGTTTCATCAAAATCCCTGCAGTGGTTTAGAAACAGAAGCCGCAAATGTGACCCCCCCCCCCCTCTCATTTTTTGAAGTTAAAAAAATTCATTAAAATTTCAAAAAATTGAATTTCAGTAATTTTTCCTTAACAAAGTATTTGTAAACCTTGGTCTAATAACATGTAAAGCATTTGATCAAGCAAACTGATGAATTCAGAGTGAACCTTTGCTAATATTGGCTGAAAATGTCAAAAAATGACAAAGTCCGGAAAAACGTCAAAAACGCGTCAAAAATTTGATTTCTGAATGGAACCAAAAACAACAACACTTCTTCACACATCCTTTTAGATCACTCAGATGCATTCAGTTTTTCATTCTACACAGCCCATATGAAGAAGAAGTTTCTCAAAGGAGGGTACCCATCTGGACCTATTTGGCCCCGCCCCTTTTCCACCCCTGCGTGGATCCAACCGAAAAACAGCAACACTTGTAGGGGACCATAAGTACTTCAACCCTACCAAGTTTCATCAAAATCCCTGCAGTGGTTCTGAAGAAGAAGTCGAAAATGTGAAAAGTTTACGGACGACGGACGGACGGACGGACGGACGACGGACGGTGCGCTACGACTATAGCTCACTTGAGCCTTCGGCTCAGGTGAGCTAAAAAGGAAAATGCTTAATCATGGGAAGGGGGTGACTTCAACCTAATATGGCCTGTACCTCTTTTGATTATGCAGATTTAAAATCAGCCCTGACCTAGTGGTTAGCATGTTTGACTTCAAATGGAAAGGTCCAGGTTTTGAGCCCAAGCCTTGGTACTGTTGGCTGTCCCTGTCTTTCAGATGAGACGGCATTAACAATGGTCCCGTGTCACGGTAGGTGTTGGTAAGTTAAAGAACCCTCCCTGCTATACGGCCATAAGTGCCGAGCATAGGTAAAATTTGTCACCCTTTAACAGCAGTTACGTCTCCATATAAGTGAAAGATTCTTGAGTTGAATGTTAAACAACTGCATTAAACAAATCTCACGATTGGGCAGTGCAGAATTCACAGGTACTACTTAATCCCTTTGGAGACTTAACTACAATACAATAACAACAGAAAATCAGTAAGATGTCAAATGTTATTGACCTCGGTTGAAAATTCCATTAATGTGAACAATTTGATACAGACAGCAAAGCAATCATATCACAGATGACTTGGTCAAAGCAAGCAGATTTGAAAGGACAAAGTAGACCTACAGTCATGCAAATGTGTCATTGTTGGAAAGTGAAATACAGTGGAGCCTCATTAATCTGGAAGCCTTTGTTCCCAAGCAAATTGTCCGGATAAATGAAGTGTCCCAATAATTGAAACATACCTGTCATAATGTTTAATGCAATTTTAAAAAAATGTTCCCTAGAAATGTTGTCCAGAAGGTGAAGCATCCGGATTATTGGCGTCTTGATTAATGAGGCTCATCATTCAATATAAAATCTTGCACCAGTATCCTTGTGAACTTGAAATTTAACCAGCACCTTAGGAAACACATTTTCGTTCAAGTCGGATTGTCAAATAAACCCATGTTGATTATGGAATTCACCTCCATTTGTAGATATTTTCATGAAATCTATATGATCTTTATGTCTATTGAGGAAAACAGTCGAATTGAATTATGAAGTAATAAGGGGAATTGTCGTTTTATTCATCCTAGACGTCGTTAGTTACACGCGTTCTAGATATATATTCTCTTATTTCCACCATGGAAGATTATCCCTAATCTAAGATAATAAGTGCAGATAAGAAAAAGTACAGCAGAGAATACAACAAAGTCATTGTAGACACTCTCACTACTGAATTGTACAAATATGGTCAAAACACTCCAACACTAAGTGGATACTTGATTTGATTTGACAAGTTTCCGTTCACTTGTGATTTTTAACCAAGATACGTACTTAGTTGTTATTTACCTGAGAAGCACAAAGTTTTGTTCTGTACACAGGGTCTCCATTTTCAATTCATTGTAGGCCTATGTTTCTTCATTATACAATCCGTATTATCATTCCTTTTTTTACACACAAGTAAAACATATATAAATAGATAATGGAGTTGTTTATCCTGCCGGAGTACCTGAACTCACCCCGGTTTTTGTTGGGGTTTGCGTTACTCTATTTTAAGTTTTAAGTGTCACTTGTGTATTAGGATTGCTTTTTGTGGTGCTGTCTCCTTTATGGATTTTTGAATTTGGGATGTCCCTTGGTATCTTGTACTTCTGGGTTTTTTTTTCACAATGTCACATGCTTGTAATTAAAACTGAAAAGAAATCACGAAAAGTCATTTGAATATTGATTTCAACACATTTTATCAGCCTTTATAACAACAATAACGTTTATGAAATGTGAGGTATAAGTGAGGTGAAACTAATCATATAAACCGTGAAAAGAAAGAGGAAATTAATAAGACGAGGCCGACTCTTTTGCATTTACAAGTCAGCGAAGGATCGAATTTGTTTTGTCTTCCATCAATTAGATGACATTAGGTTTTAAGCGTTGGGTGAGACACCCAGGTAGCAAGTGTATCTGCAAAAATCAACAACCTTCCTTAAGAAAATAACAAACTTTTGACAAACTAAGAATCTTAAGTTAGACTCCGCCCAGAGTGTGGTACATTTAGCCTCAATCATGACGTTTCTATCACAAGGTAAAACGCCGTTAATACTCTGTGATATAAGGGATTCGTTATCTTACCAACACCCACCGGTACACGGACATCAGTTTTCACCGTCTCATTCGAAGTATATTGTAGTTGTCAAAATATCGTTGTTCCATACATTAATGAAATTTTATCCGATGTTCCGATTGGTAAAAATAGATCTCAAGCCAGAATAACATTGTATTGAATAAGGGGATGGCATATAGATATCAGTACATGTAATGAGAATAGTGCTTCCTGGGCGACTCAATGAAGATAAGTCAAAGATTCTTTAGTGGGACGTTAAACAACAATACAGCCAGCCGGCTACCACTATAGAACGAAATAACAAGTGCTGCTACCAAGCAGGTGGGATACAGGCGGTCTTTCTGGATACCTTATGTCATTCCCTTTTCAAGGTTTACTTTTGGTCTTTTATAGATTTTCTTCTGTTTAACTTTCCTTGTTTTGTATGTTTTTCGGTTTGATAAAGTTATAGTAAGTGTGCTATAGTTTTTTTATGTCAAAAAGTTAGAAGTAAAACCTTTAGATAATTTTGACGCAATACTATCACTTTTCATACACGTTCGAAACCAGAATAATCAGAGTTTTTAACTAACAAAATCAGACATGCTGGACTTAAAACTAAAAACAAACTTAGTTTGGTTTTATGGTTTCGCCACTGGTTTGATAGGCATGTCTGTTTGTCAATTCTGAACATGGATATAATTTACCACAGATTATCTTATTTCGTTATCAGCTATCCCCCAAATGATGAATTGAATGATGTAAGATACGAGATAAAAAGCTAGGTGGGAAAAGAGAAAATATAAAGTAAATTTTAAGATATTCATTTTTATATTGATAAATCTAAATTATTATGATCGATAATCTCTGGTCCAAAATACAAATCACATTGATCAAAGATAATCGATGAACACATTAAGATCCATTGTCACTTGAAGTGATAAACTTGACAATATTTACGGGAATATTTTGTTGCGGAACGTAGTACAGTCATTGGTAATTTACTACATGTGCATACATGTTTAGAATAGTTTTATGACGTCAAATAGAAATTAAATACGCCCATATGAAAATCAAATATACAAATATTTAGAACTTGTATACCGGTATTTATACCATTGAACAATTCTTTGGCTACTATTACGACGACGATGTTGATTGATAATTGTACAAGCAACAATTTCAAATGATACAGTAAAGCAGGTTAAATTTGCAAAACTTTAAGGGTGATGAAGTGGCGCAGTGGTTAGCACGGCGCAGTTGTTAGCACACTCACTAAGATTAAAACTTTCAAGTTTACTTTGGCGCATTTATATGAAACAACTTCCGTAAAGAAATTAAATTTCCTTCTTTTAAAATATTCTTGAAAACATTAACATACAACATAGCACTTAGAAATGTGTATTTACAATAATTTTTGTGAATTTATATTGTCTTTATCAAATATTACATAATTCTATTAGCAGAGACAAAGCCTCGGGAACACATTCGGATTCTATCACAATTACAACGACTGAAATTATTGGAAATTACTGCCGACATTTAAACTCATCAGGAAAAAAACGTTTAATGGTTTTGCGTTGTCTGGTTTACTAGAAAAAAACAAACAAAAACAAGATCAAAGCCACATGTTCACAATATTGTCATTCAAAAATATATCGGACATCAGATCACTAATATCACTCTTTGATTTACACACAAAAACGATGATTATATTGTCAAAGTCCTGTTGAGCATCAAATTTCGATTTATGCTTATTGATCTATTTTTTATTATTACCGATGTTTTGTCTCCTGTTTGTTGACGTCATAATTGACAGTAAATAAGTCATATGAAATTTATTTGTGCAGGTTTGAATCTGTCATCTTTTTTTCCGGGAAAGTGCATTGACCTCCTGCAAGTTACTTTGTATACTTCGTAGCATACATCCTTGGTTCTAAAATCCTAGATAATCTAAAAAAGCATTGAGATCCTCAACCCTAAACCATATATTTTCTTTTTATATATGACATTATATTTTAACAGGTGCTGGTTTTGGGAGTCCAGAGGATCATTCCCCCACCATTTTTTCTCATTTACCTCAAAATCGTTTAAGATTTCCGTCACTTAATCAAATATTTTTGTGTTTTACTGAACAAGACAAATTGAAAATTGATATATCGGTGGGTCCTGGGGGTCATCATTCTCCATTATTTCAATAATCTTCAATTATCTTGGAAGCCATTGATATCCCCAGTCCTGAACCATTTATTTGACAAGCCAAATTAAATGTAATGTTTTGCTTAAAAGGCATTTTAGTTTGTGTATTACATAGAAACATAGATTGACAATTTGATTTAATTTTTTTTACTGTTGAAATATTTGTAGGCTATGATGGGTTTTATCAGTTTTGTTAAGGTTAAATGTCAAACCCACAAACTTTTTTAGAGCCATGCAAATATCTCAGAATCTATTGCATTTTCCATATAGATTATATACATTTACAAATTAAATTAAGTTATCACATAAAGTGCTGAATGATTTGATGATATTGATAATGGTATGGTAAGTTTTGATAAAGGACCATAGAACCCATGAGTTTTTACCTTCCCCTTTCTTTTTCGTTTGTTTGCTTTTTGTTGGTGTTTGTCTGGTTTTTTTTTGTTTGCTTTTTGTGTGTGGTTTTTTTGTTCTTTGGTTTGCTTTTTTGTTTGTTTATCTGTTCTTTAGTTTTTAAGGAGGTGTTTATTTTCGTTTTTTGTTTGTTAGTTTCTTTGTTTTGTCTTTTCTGTTTGTTTGTTTGGTTTTTTTTTGGGGGGGGGGGGGGTTGGTGAAAATAACGACCCATTTCAGTTCTTTCATTATTTTGATTTAATTTTGAATGTCACCCTTGGTATCTTAAAAAAGGGAATAGTTGAAAATACCAAGGAGATATTCAAAATACAAAAATCGAAAAAACAGACCACACCATGGCTAAAACAAAAGGATACAAAAACACAAAAAGCAGGATCATTGATTCGTCTACTTGATCACTGGTATATCTCTGAGAAAACTTTGAATAACGAATGAAAGGATTCTGAAAATCACAACAAATATGTATCTAAACAGACATGTAAAGCTATCGATCTCTCGAAAATGTTATCGATTTCATGAAGGTTTTATTTCCTAGAATTTTTACACAGATCATATTTTTCAGTTTGCATGTAAACCTTCTCTCGTATCTTCTGAATAAAACTGTCTGTTCAATCTTTGAGTACATACCTATCTATAAATGTCATGAATTCTAATTTGCCTTTGAAAATTCGTATCCAAATACAAATGGACTATTTCATAAAAAAAACAATGTAGGCGTGTATAAATATGAAAACAATTTTTTCTCTGTCAGTTTTAATGCATTTAATTTGTCTTGTTGATACACTAATTTGTGACACAGATCGCAACCTTTCTTATTCTTCCGTATAACCAGGTGGATAAGTGATTGCATAGCCTGCGGGACATTTCGGTGTTTTACAACATTTACCAGGCGTGGGATCTTGTAAATGACACGCCTTTGGTAAGTTCCATTGTGTGCATCTGGAAACAAAATAAAGAAACGGTTATTAATAAACAAACACCCAACATTTTTATTCCACACATCTATGTCACAACATTCCCAGATTCAACGAAGAAGTACGATGGAAAATGAAAACTGAGAGAAGTCTTTGCATTATCTTAACAATGCATTAGCTAGCGACCGAACGTGTGGTCTGACTGCGAAAGGAAACGTCTGCTCTTATGAACTGGTCAACACGTTGTCTGACAATCTTTGAAACATAGGGACCCGTAGGAGGTCCCTGGTGACAAACACCGCACCAAACCGAGGCAGTTATAAGACCTAAGGTTCAAATACTAAGGTTCAAATACAGAATTCTTTGTTTAAAGAGACAATGGAAGGGAAGGGGCAAAAAGCTTCACAAAAGAAAGGTGGTCTCCTTATTCAAGTGATTTATATAGGAAAAAGCTATTTTGAGAATTATACATTTAGGTCACACAAGACAGATAGTCCTTTGATTCAGTGGGTCGCTGAGGTAGGTAATCATAGTGATATTTGATTAAGAAATTAAAGGAAACAAAGACTTAACGCTTTATAAAACTGAAACAAAACCGACAATATTTTAGATAATACCCAGAATTGTTATAGCACACGGTTAGGGGTATCAAAATAAGCATATGTACAATAAATATAATATATTAGTTTTGGTATTCACATCTCCGACAAAAACTTTAAATGAAAACAGAATAATTTGCACAGTTGAGTTGAATTTACATCAGTAGTAAAAATAAAGAATAAATTAGATTACTCCTAAACATAGGAAGAGTGTAACTGTTCAAGAGGTAAGTTGATTTGTACATACTGGGACATGTATTATATGTTTGCTAAATACAGATTCCTTTCATCCTTAAAACATTTACATTTTGATACAATGTACATGATCCATGTCATAAAATGACACAATGTAGACACTGTCATTATTGGTGATACAAGTCTATCTACCTGATTCAATAATTATCCTGTGGTTTGTGGTTCTGAATTTTTAAAACATGTACATGTAAGTGCACTAACTAGATAGCACTGGTGTTGATAATTCAATAATCTGTAATTCCATAAATATAACGTAGATAGTCATACATTTGAACCTTACCACAGGGTCGACATAAATGGCTGGCTAGTCACATTACTGGCCTGGTTATATTATTGACGCCAAAAAGACTAGAACAGTGGTACAAAGACTTAATATTTATTAACAGTTAGCAATGCGAGGTGGTCTCCCAAATAAGATGGTCTTTAGGCGGGGCTTTACTCAATCGTTTATCTATCACATAAAGTTAACTTTTTACATACCTGTAGTAAGCAAAACTGTATTGTTTTTAATTAATCGATTGATTTATCAAGAGTTCATTCTTCACTGTCATTTTAACATAACATCTGACGCGACGAGTGATGTGTTACATTTAAGTTTTGAATTTTTATTTTACAAAAATCAATAACTATAACAATCTAGATCATCTAGAAATTCAAACCGTAAATGTAATATTGGACAATAGCTTTGTTCGATGAAGTGTGATGGTATATTTCTTTATAGCCTGTTTTAGTCATGCACATGGTTACGCTCGTATACAGCTGAAATGAGACGGCATCTCAACTTAGCTGATCGCGTAACCCGAAAATTTAGAATCAAAATGTGCCGGGAGATGTATGTGTCGTATTTGACAGGTGTCAGCTTAGATGGGAGCTACAGATTCTAAAGCAGGGATTCTTTCCATTTATCATACATTTTGCATAGTCACCTTTGACAGTCGAATAATATTAAGCAACATGACGGACGGGTTTTCTTTGGACAGAGAAAAAACTCTGGTTAGAACCATTAAACTCTTTGCATAAACATAATTAAAATAGCGATAAAACAACAAAAACTTATTTGATTCAAAGGTTTAACATTCAAAATTAATAATCGAGACGGTCGACAGTGCATTGCTTGACGAAAAACTTAAGCACGCTTTTACATGGATTTGAGAAAGACAGCTGACAAGAGGATATTAGTACAAGTTGTGAGTCAAGTCATCGGTGACATAAATTTGTAACTGGGATGCATACATACATACGCACGCACGCACGCACGCATGCGCACACACACACACACACACACACACACACACACACACATACATACATACCTACATACATATGTATATATATGATCTATATTTATGTATAGTTGAATCCAATTTCCTTGAACCCAAATATGTTGAATTCCCGCTTAATTTGAAATAATTTCAATGTGGCTTAATCGTTTTATTACTCTTTTAACAAACTTATTTTGGAAACTCTGTTTACTTGGAAAGTCATTCTCCTTTATTGTATATGTATCCGGGTTCGACTATACATATATGTGCATGTATTTTCAAATCTGCGTGTAGACGTCTAACAAAGCTGTAGAGATTTTAATTGATCGATTGATGCATCAAGTATTTTTTACTCTCATCTAAACATATACACTGTACATCTTTTTGTAATTAAATACAAATACGTAGAAGATTTTTATTTATTCAATGGATGAAGCATTTCAACACCATATGCTATCTTTAGTATTTATTGCGTATTTTCAGATAAAGGAGGCAAGTGTATAAATATATATCGATACTGACAAACACTGTGTCTTTCACAGGCGTGGACAATTTAGAATTTGACAGATCTAACAAGCACTCGCTATAATTTGTCATATTACAAACTACAAAAGAGTTTGTGACAGCTGAATTAAATAGCTTACTCCCTGGAATAAATTTAGTGATGAGAATGAAAATTTCCTTTTGATTGTTTGGAGAAAAACAGATTCAGTAGTTTAAAACAGACAAAATCTGCCTACCTTAAAATCCACCTAACTTTATGTTTTTCATCTCGCAATAAAGATAGTGTTCCCGATACTGTTTATCATCATTATATATTCCATATACTACATATATGAATAGAAATTACTTTTTTTTACCTATCAATATTTAGAGTTGTGATACTGCTGGTTTCGCAGAGTCTGATCTGACTTTTTGGATCATCACGCGCGCTTTTCTGAATCCATATCACCAATCTCTCAAACTGATGACGTAGTACTCAAGACATGGTTACATTTCCCATGCAACAATATGGTAACCAAGTTACCAAGATCAATGAATATATCTCCATATTGGGACATTTGACTTTTTTCTTGCTCAATCTTCCGTTGTATTGAAAATTCTGAATAGCTGACCGAATAACTTCCTTTGTGACACGTAGATGAGCATTAAAATAGTTTTTGTTTAACGTTTTTAGTTGGACATGGTTTTTTAACTATGGAATGGTATATTCATAATTAATTTACTATACAAGCCTCGTTTGATCTGATGATATGCCCCGCCTCTATCAACTGGACGTGATTGGACCCTAAGGATCAAGTTACTATCATAACAATATATATCTATTATTGGAGGAAACTACATCGCGGATTATATCTTTTCCCCCGAATGATCGTTGATATTTATACAGCTCTGTAATGTGATTGATGTGTGTACATGTTTATTGTTTCTGATTCAGTACAACAACTTATACGGATTTTGAAAAAATACTGCAGCGTAAAATAAAGATGCGTTTTTTGACGACAATATGCAGAAAATATCTGTTGCTGAAGAGAAGGAAATGCAAGATCGCAATGCTTTTCACAATAGAATAGTATATTATGGAAGAAGTAAATTCAATGAAGATCCCAGAATATATACCATATAAGATTAAGGTAGAATGCTCACCTTGTTTGACACAAATAGTTACCACGAGGGCCATCAACACACGTACACTTGTATGCGCATCCGTCATTCCACTTTTGACCTTCCGTGTAATTTTTACCTTTGTAGTAGCATAAATTATCGACAGCAACTGGAACAAGAAACACATATCGTAAAAAATATTCAATACAGAGAGAGAGAGAGAGAGAGAGAGAGAGAGAGAGAGATGCACGCACATAAACCCATACTCTTTCACGCACAAGTACATATACTCAAGTAAAGTAACTAAGCACTTTCCAGATGTAGTTTTAATTTATATATGAACTTTTGCCCTTATATATTCACTATCTTGAGAAAAGGCACACATATAACTTCCCGTTGTAATTTCGTCCTAAATTTCAATTTCATTATTAAGAAAAAAATCAATGTTTAATACAAGGTTTACATTTTATTCAATTAACATGGACTTTTGAACAAAATTAAGTTAACACACTTATTTAGTTTAGATAAGAAATGAATTTCTCAAATTTGACCCGGTTTCTTGAATGGTGAAATGAAACAACTATAAATCAATTAGATAGCATTTGTAAACGTTTGTAATACTAAATAGATATTGGGATTCAGTATAGACACTAGCCTTCAGTCTCTCTTCAAACGGTAATATTTGCATAAAATAGATAGGTAGATTTAAACGTTTACAGAAGATAAACTAGCTTAACAAAACAAAGCAAAACAACAATACGTAGGTTGACTTTTTACTAAATAGAGTTTTGATACAGCTGTATATTTACCCACTTCAACATTAACAACATAATGTAAACATTCCCTGAATACCTAATATACTGGCCCTGTGGTTGTGATCATCAAACATAGAAATCCAAATACGTTTTTTACATGCTTTTCTGTTTTAGTGGTCTTTTATAAACTGTTTTACACGATATTAGTATTTTATATTGGAAACATGATGTGATAATATTCCAAACACGGACATATTTAAACACAAATTACTCAATGATTTAAACAAAGCGCTGCATCACAATACGCACTGAAGTGATAAATAGTGTCATATCTTACGTGAATTTGTTACATTGGTACTTCCCGTGCCATTAAGGTGTGTACTGCACTTTAACTTGCCACAACACTCTCCTGGTTCTTTCACAACAGAACAGAAAGGTGAAAGATGGACGTATGTTGGACATCTAAAAATAAACATAAGACCTTATTTCCCTAATAATCAGTAGATGCATTTTCCTTTTACATTTTTGTGATTAGTAGTCTTAATTAAAAAAAAAACCCTTCAACTCTCATATCACACATGAATTATTTTCGACATACAAATCGAAATATCTAAATCAGTGTGAAGTTTATGAAATGCGTTATCTCCCTCTACAATCAATATATCTATATATAAACAACTCAGTATTTCACCTCTTGTCAGCGCGAATTCGAAGCTCACTGGAAGCTAAACTGATTATGTGAGAAAGCTTGCCAGTTTACTTGCGGGTGGCCGATGGTCTATCCCCGGGTCCAATTGTAACCGGGCTTTTTCCTCCGCCATTAAAAATTGTCCGCCACCATATGACTGAAAGATTGTCGATTGTGGCGTAAAACAAAAAATATACAAACAAAAACTTAATATTTTGGGAGAAATTAATTGATTCAAACATTTGAAAGGACAATCAGAGGTGTCTGCGTCACCGTATACGTCTTTACCAAATATTATCTTGCTTGGCCTGACCAAATTTGAAAATAGAAACAAAACTACATTCAACAACAACATCAAACAATAATGTCAACTTCGCCCCATGCTATATAAATGTCATTAGCAGACAGTATGATGTATTTTACAGTTCTTACATAATTATCGTCATATGATTTGATAATGGCATGTGATCGGTTTTTTGTGTGTGTGTGTTTGCCACAAAATGGAAATTATAGTTATACATTGTATTACGAACAGCTACAGTCTCTGTCCTAGACGAAAAAGATTTAAACATCTCAAGAAAATAAATAAAATTTTACTGCATGATACATTGTACAAATATCAATCTTACAAACAAAGGAAACGGCTACATACGGTTTGACCAGATTGCAAAGTAAAAATCTCAAAGTCGAAGACAGAGGGTCAAAAGTGAAGATATCTGCTGAAAGCTGTAGTCAAACTTTGCTGTTGATGATTCTAAAGAGTCCAATTTAAAGACTTAGAAAATGGACCAAAGTCAAACCTTAATGCCACTAGAGCACACGCCGTGGTATAACATGAAATTTCTGGTGAGTAACAGAATACTAACAAAGTAAATAAGGCTATGCTTCTATTCCTCAACTAGAAACTTGTTGATTGACAAACGAGGGTAAAACATACATAGGGATGAACGAACAGGTGGGTATCGAAGATACGACCAAACAGCAAATACTGCCAATAAAGTTAGGGAAAGTCTGAGATTAAGAAAGCACGTCGTACAAGAGCCACAGAGTATATTTGGACTAACAGCAAAACAGTGGCTCGAAACATCAACCAGAAAAGGACAGGTTGATTGATGAATTAAAATAATAATCAAATTAAGAAACACAATTTTAGATAAGTGTATACAGAAGTCGAATTCCCCGGAAGTTCACACAAAATGATATACATAATTACAATACAAGGAACAGAAACGGAAAACTAATTGATAACAGGTACGCAATTACGCAAAAGTGGGCGTATTGACAACAGATGGCGAACACCCTTTAGCGGCTCTATTGCTCTTTGTGTCCTACTTAATATGTTTTATACTATTTGACTATGCTGATACACATGACATTAACTTTAGCCTAAAGAAAGACTACTGTAATTTCCTTCCCATGAGACATAAAATAACTAATTTTCGTTTCATAGAATACTCCTTTCCTTTGAATCATTAAAAGTTTGGCAACCTTGATGATAGTTTGATAGCACCATAGTGTGAATGAGGAATAGGGAAAATAAACATCTTTTACCGGCTGTTTAATTCATTTTATCAACAGTATTGTTTCATCTATATATTTTAAAACCAGCAGGGTACGGTGTATTGTTGTAAGACTATCAGAGAAAAAGTCTTGATTGTATACTCACAGGTCTGAACACCGGTAGTAACCGATTGTGTCATTCAAACACGTGCAGTTATATTTACAACCGTCTTGCCAAACTTGTCCTGTTTTGTAGGTGTGTCCATTGTAAACGCATGCGTTAATCACCGGAAGTGTGAAATTCGCTGAAGACATGCAATACGTAATGGAATGATCAATTTGAAGGTAAATATAGATTATTGCAAAAAGGAAAAAAAAAATTGAAAGAGAGAATGTAAAAAAGATGATCGATGAAATAACCAGAAAGATAGCGAGAGTGCAATTGTAATTTATGCTAAGTTCATGAAAGGTAACGATAGTGAACAGTGGTCGATCTCATAATTCCTATAAGGAATGCAAATTTAGGAGTTGGACAAGCACGCTCCCCTCCCCTGGATACACCAGAGATGGGATCAGGTGCTTAGGAGGAGTAAGTATTCCCTGTTGACCGGTCACACCCACCCTGAGCCCTATATCTTGATCAGGTAAACGGAGTAATCCGTAGTCAAAATCATTGTGTAAAGAGCGGTCTAACAACCGTTATGAAACATGTCAGACAGCATTCATATCAAACGATAAGAAAATTCTCATGATATTTATGTTTATAACATTTATAACCACAAACTCTAATCTGTTAATAGTAGTCCTGGATCATCACTAGCACTTTGAGCGCCATTTTTACTTCAACATCAATATATCTTAGGACATCAACCTTATGATGCTATCCGTCAAATAGATAGCTAGACCTACTGAACCATATTATACGTGTATTTACATTCATAGCAGCTGTTTAGAAGCGGACCTTAAAATTTGCTTATCGATAAATTCAAGCGCCGTTTCAATATTTGCTAGCTATTCAATTTGAAAACTAGAGAAAAAAAAAAACGGAGCGGAATGGAAATAATTTCGATCGATACTTACTTACAACGGTAGTAGTGTTTGCGCATGTCAGATCTTTACAACACTGACCCGGTTTTGTGACGTACTTACATTCAGGTGGTAAGAGTTGAAATGTCGGACATCTGCAAAGTAAAAATGAAACCAGATTATCAATCCCATGAATAAAATTAAAGGATCTAACTTGGACTACAGATCAGCGAGTCCCTTTTATTACATTCGTGAGGTACGGTTGGCTGTCCCCGTCTTTCGGATAAGACAGTAAAAACCGAGGTTCCGTAGCACAGTAGGTGTCGGCACAATAAAGAGCTTTCCCTGCTCCATAAGTGCCGAGTATAGGAGAAATATGTCGTCCTTCACCGCCACACATTGACGTTTCAATATAAGTGAAAGATTCTTGAGTGGGACGTTAATCAACAATACAATAACACCAATACAATAACAATAATACAATAACAATAATACAATAAATGTATAATTATATTGTTGTGCTGTTGGTGTCCTCTTACTTATAGCCCCACTCCAGAATCGTTCACTTACATTGATGCGTCTTTGAATGCCGATGAAAGGATTACAATGTTTAGCCTAAGCTCAGTACTTCATATCACGGAGCAGTAAGGGGTACTAAACCTACCCACTGTGATATAGGACATGGGATTCTGCTAGCTTATCATAGCGTGTATTTCAGCCCATCGGATAAAGAGCATAAGAAGAATTACAATGAAATGAAGTAATACATTTTAATCCATTTAACCATATACTTCCGTCTTAATTGCAACTTGTGAATCTTGTAAAGAAATCAGAGCAAGCATAACGTTTCCATACAATAAGTATATAATTATTCAAAGGTTATTTTTGGCTTTGACAGAACTGCTTTTGTGATATCACATGTTTGCAAATGTGAAAGTATTGTGACATTTCTACGTTGAATTTTGTTCACGAGTGTTAGATTGAAATCTGTGTATGGATAACTGTATTTTCAAGAAAGAATTTTGATCAATTACGCGAAAAAATTATACACTGTAAGATCCTAATGTATGTATATAAATTTTGATTTGGCGGTCACACCAGAAAACTGTGTATTTGATTGATATTATTTGCCCTAATATCAAAGAAAACACATATTTTGCGGAAAGCTTACAAGTAAAAATCTTGTAGAGTGCTTGTCAGTCTTCACACAATGATGTCAATGCGTCTACCTTCAACTGCGGTAACTGGCTTTTCCTCCTTTGGTTTAGACAGCGGAGATCCCATGTGATAGTATTAGTCGACAAGGATCCTCAGGACTCAATGACTCTAAGTGCTGCGCATAGGCCAAACGTTAGAAGAGTTTAACCGGAATTCGGTTGTCTCCATAAGAGTGAAAGATTCTTGAGTTCAGTTTTAACAAAAATTCAAGAACAAAACAATAGTATACATAAATCATATCATACAGACGACTTCGTATTCTTTTGATTACGTTGGATAATCCGTATAACTACTTACAAGTCCGTACATCTATAAAAACCATTTGCAAGGCAGCTACAGTTATATGTACATCCATCTTTCCACGTTTGCCCCTCCGAGTATGTCTGGCCTTTGTAAATACAGACTTGTCCTGTTGGACTACTCGTAGTCGTACTCGCTATATTCAAGTAATAAGAAAACATCGTTAATGTAAAGATAAAAAAAAACATATGGCAAAAATTATATCCACGGGACATAGTCGTATTACTAAGGTTATTTTACTAACGACAGACAGTTTAATATATATGATATTAGTAACTTATAGTACTAATACAGTATGTAAAATATTAAAAGTTTCCAGGCACATCTTTAAACGAAGTACATTCATTTTCAGTCGACATCGAGTATAATAACTTAAAATACTATCTTTCAAACACAACATATCAAAAAATTAAAAGCAGAACTTTGGCGGGGACCATTATATGACAGAATGACAAATGCTCTGAAATTAAAGAGCTCTAAAATCCAGCTTATCGAGCGTATCATTGCTGTAGACCTAAATATCTCAGTGCATCTTAATTTTCCAATGAAGGTTATACAGAATAAAAGCGGAATATTCAGTTTTTTTAGATAAAGCATTACTGTTAATACCTTTAAGATATTTTACACGCTTTTTGCGAATTGAAGACAATTTGAATATGACTTCTGTCGTAAAATAGCAAAAATAAGTACGAGCGTAAATGTCTCTCTAGAATTAAAGTAGATAATCGTACAGCAGAATCCGCAGAATTTGGCACAATGTTGCTTCGCCCACGTGGTATAGCGACCTACACACGATGCCTTGGTGTACTCTGGACAGTCTGGAAGCACATCTTTGCAAACCCCTTTCGTTGGCGTCGGCATCCTGGTTGTAGGGACTGCATTTTCACCTTTGATTTAAGAATAAGAAGTTAGATTGCACCAATATTCTTACCAGTAGATGTGTAATATTGGTCCTATAAGCAGAGTGCGCACATCCCGATATTATATTTTATTATACCTCTATGATAGATTCTTAATTTTCATTGGACAAACGC
>JACSZP010028686.1:3419-13954 GCA_016161895.1 Pinna nobilis
TTTTCACAGTAAACTACATAGATTTCAGAAAAGGAGCGGCAGAATCAAACTGATTAGAACACGATCTTCAATATGTTCTTCTCATGAAGATCTAATGAAATCCTGTTGATGGGGCAAATCTCATGACCCTGAGTTTGTGACCTAATAACACGTATATGCACATGTTTTATTTACCAAATCACACCGCTTTTTATTAAATGCATTTTGTTAGGAGATGTGTGTAGCTGACGTTGTTAAACAATGCGGCTATGACGCACGTTGCCCTTTTTCTTAATGACATCAGCTACGCACATGTCTCGGCTCCTAGCGGCTACGGCATTGAACTAAATCAAAGTTATTCTGTCGATTTCTTCTGGCAGAAATTTGATTGGTTCTTCACAAAGTTCATGGGCTTTGCCCTCTCAACGGGGTTTCATTATGATCCTCAAGAGAAAAGGATACTGAAGACCGTGTTTTAATTAGATTGGGGCAGACTATGATTCTGGAAACCGGGTATAAAAGAAATTATAGTCCATGTATGTTTAATCATGAGGAACCTTATATTAATTTGGAGATGTCACTCAATGACCATGGGGAACCATAAATATTGCCTTTCCTCATACCAGCTGCAAGCAGTAGAATTTCTTTAACACTGACATCTACTAAGATGTGGTGCCTCAATCTTTTATTGAGGAGGAAAGCCAGTCACACCTGACAGGCAAATTCTAACCCACAACCTCATAATCTAAAGAGAGACAGGCAAACAGGACAATGAGATCTCTCTTACTTGACATGATAAAATAAAACATTCAAGTAAAAATATTTCTTTGTGTTGATCAGAGTACAATTGTACTTGCAAAGCTATATGACTCATTCTTTTCAAAATCACTCTGAAGACCTTGACCTTTCACAATGATTACAAGTGCCTACATCATACCTGCCAACCGTAACAATTCATGTGGTAGCCTACCAATTTTCTGTAGCTCCCAGTGCATACCAATTGTTTTTTAGGAAGACATACCGCATTTGCAAAATGTTGGTGAAAAAGAAATAAATTAGTTTGTTCGAAAAGTTTTGCATTTGTTTGTCACTTCCAAGATCATCAATTAGTACACAATGCTTTTTCTTCTACTCTAAAATGTATTGATATACAGACTAACCTGCCTTAGTGACCCACTGAATTAAAGGAAAACCTGTCTTATGTGACCTAAATGAGTGGCTCCCAAAACAGTTTTTTCCTATATAAATCACCTGAATCAAGAGACCAGCTGTCATATGTGACCCTTTTTGCTCCTTCCCTTGGATGGTCTCTTAAAACAGGTTAGACTGTACTTTGGTTTGAAAGGGTTAATGTTTGACTTCTGTGCTCAAATACAGTCTAATCTGCCTTAGCAACCCACTGAATTAAAGAAAACCTGTCTTATGTGACGTAGAGGTATGGTTCCCAAAATAAGGTTTCCCTGTATACATTTAATCACCTGAATTAAGAGACCACCTGTCATATTTAACCCTTTTTGCTCCTTTCCTTGGATGTTTTCTTAAAACAGTATCAAAGTAGTGTGCTCATTCCTGTTGTTCTAGACTAGTCCATTATGGTCTGTAGTGGTAAAAGGGTTTAGCCTAAGGACATTACAGTCTAACCTGCCTTAGCGACCCACTGGATTAAAGGAAAACCTGTCTTATGTGACCTACATGTGTGGTTCCCAAAGTAGTTTTTTCCTATATAAATCACCTGAATTAAGAGACCACCTGTCATATGTGACCCTTTTTGCTCATTCCCTTGGGCGGTCTCTTAAAACAGGTTTGACTGTATATCCTTCTCCAACCTGGGCCAAAATCACCAGAAAAATGTCTTGCTCAAACTCAGCTTTTTAGCATGTATATTAATTTCATATTATTCAAATATAAGTACAATGTAATACATGTACATGTAGTTAATATAAATCAGCATGCAGCAGCCAGAATTATTGAAAAATGTGTTGAGTATGATACTTAAGATATGAGTATATGCTCAAATTGTTTTTGGACCTGATTAATTAAAGCCCAAGGAGAAACTCAAATGGTTACTAATATTTGGATAGCATGATGTAAATACACATGCTGAAATGCATTAGTTACATGTAGCTCTATACTTACTTGTACTTTAGATCAAAACTGAGGAGAAAACATTGAGCTTAGTACTGAGTTTGAGCTTGAGTTTTTCTGATCATTTTGGGGCCTTCTAAGCCAATCCTGGAATGGGACCTTGGGTTTTACTGTCTCATCAGAAGGAATAGGTCATTGCTGTCGTGCTTTTTTAACCTTTCAACCCCAAGTACTTACATGTAAATAGTTATGTTTTAGTCTTTTCTATTGTTTTGGACCAGTCGATTAAAGTCTAAGGTGTTGAAAAGGTTAATATTCTACTCAAGAATATTTCACTCTTGTGAATGAAAAGCTTAAGGTAACAAAAAGTAATCAATTTCATAATTCTATAAGGATGCAATATAAGGACTTGGGTGAACATGGACCCCTGGATACACCAGATGTGAGATCAGTATGCCTACATTGTAGGAGGAGTAAGCATCTCCTGTTGACAGGTCACACCCGCCGTGAGCGCTATGTCTTGATCAGGTAAACGAAGTAATCCGTAGTCAAAATCAGTGTATATAGAACGGTCTAACAACTGTTATGAAACATGTATAACAGCTTTCGGCCCAAGGGAAATGTGACTAAATTCTTAGGAGAAGCTTCAAATTTTGGTTTATGTGTTGCACTTTTGGATATTGATTAGTGAGGGATATACATCAGGCAAACAACCACTGTGTCACAGCCTGGCCTTGGTTTTTCAGTCCCACTGCAAACAGCCGCCAACTTTATTTTCAAATGATGAATGCATGGAGCAAGAACAATTGTTAGCTATGTCAAAGACCTAGATTTGACATGGAGAAGATTTGAACCCAACACCTCCTGCACATGAGACAGCTAGATGCTCTACCAACTAGGTCACTGACTTGGTTCCAATGAAAGACAATAAAACTGGTTGCTGACATATACCTGTATAAGGCATCATTAGGTGACAGATAACCAACGTCTTTCTGGTTCGACATCTTTGCTTTCACTCTCTGCCTCATCACCACCAGATGTATTACTAAGTCTCATTACACTGTATTACACCATACCCAGTACAACGAGCCCAAGGCAACTGTATCACATACTCACAGATGTTATACCTGTGCTCACATAAATGAGTATCTACTGTCGTACTGACACATCATAACTAAAAGTAGGATACTACAGTCGCTGTATAGTGATGACAGCTGTATATCTTTCAGTACCCCACTGGTACCGCTACTCTCCTGCTCTACTTACCTTGATTTCACTTTTCATTGATTCTGTTAAAATTTCCCTATCCATTCCACTGTATAGATACTCTGCCACATCATCAGGGTTGGCGCAGTCATTCACCAAGGTAACATAATTATCCTGTATCGCTTTTTTCCATTTACTCATTTTCAGTATCTGGTAAGAACAACAAGTGATTAATTACTGGACAACACAATTCTACCTCTGACAGTAAGTCAAGTCTGGTAATATTTTTATACAATGAAGTGAACTTTCTTTGCACTCACATTGTCTGCTGAACTTGTGAATAAAAATCTATCCTTGACACTGGTTTCATTAAAAAGAAACCATAACCATACTGGTACTTAAGAATTCTGTTAACTTTAAAATTAATATTGTTTGAGAATCTGTTTATGGCCAAAAACATTACTCAAGTTGAGAAGTTTCCCAGAATCTTGTAAACTTTTACAGTTTGTATGAGAAGGGTTTTAGCCCTTTGCCTATGCACAATTACATCAAATTTGACTAATTTAGGCAGACTTATTAAAGAAATATGTCTTTCATAAATTCTCTCAAGTTCACTTGGTTGAATGCTAGTTTCTTAAACTAGAGAAACCTTGTTCAAATCTGGCCTGGGTCAGACAATTTTTAACAAAATTGTAATTGACTCTGTGACAATGACGCTCACATTGGGATCGGGTAATCCTGTGACATTGCATACATCCTCATCAAACTTGCAAAAGTTTGACAATAGCTCTGGATATTGAGGATGATATTTCTCGAGGAGGGGGGAGTATGTCACAGGTGTTTGTAAGAACTAGCCTCTTGGTACTACATGTAAGTTAGCTATTAATAGTATTATGAATTCTCTTTAGCTCACTTGATAGACTCTGTGCTAGTTTCCTAAATTAGAGGACCTCGGTTCAAATCCAGCGAGGGTCAGACAACTTTTCTCAATATTGTGAATGACTGAGACATTGAAATGAAATAGGCTGTTGGGAGAAACACGACTCCCATCGGTGCACCGAAAATCGTTATTCTTACCTCTGACCCAAATTGCCAGTTGCATAGCCAGAATCAAATCGACTTCAAAAATGTCATTTATTTTATTATTTTACCATTATACTTTGAATACTTTCTTATGTGTAAACAGCAAACAGTGCTATTCACCTTTTTATTTATTGCAATTTAGTCTAGAGTGATACTTTTTTGTTTTTATTTGTGATGTCCGTTAAGAGATCATCAAAATTCAAAATACTGTACATTGAAGAAACAACATTTAGTTTGTCAATACACAAACAAGTAAATAGACTAACAGCACATACCTGTACATGTATCACACATGTATGTGGTGCCCAAACAGACTGACAACATGTGCTTTTGCCTGTAAAATTGTTTAGGTCCCGGGCCCTTAACTTACTTTTTTAAAGTGACACTCCACACAAATCAAATGTGTGAGTAAATTCAAATCAGCTCACATGTGCATACATACAGATGAGATCAGTTAATACAGTGGAACCTTGCTATTAAGACCATCCAAGTGGCTGGCTAAAACTGGTCTGATTAGTGAGGTGGTCTCCTAGGTGAGGTTGAAATACCTTTTAAGAATGAAAAACAGACTGAATTTTTGTGGCTTTTGCTGGTCTGATTCGTGAGGAGGTCTTTAGGCGAGGTTCCACTGTATATTCATAACCATAGCTATTTTCACCTGAGGGACTTTAAATTCCCCAGAATAGAAAAAAATGAAGGATAGAAAATTAATTGTGAAGGGAATCAATTATAGCCGCAATGAAGAAGCCTTAGAAAGTATTAAACTTTTTTATGAAAGGGGCTTGGAAAGACAAAATAGTAAAATATGTCCTTCTTTATGCAGCTGTAACTACATCAGTACATGTACGTGTAGATGGAAACTATCCCTTAGGTGGTTCGGTCATATTCCACAGGCACTCCTGTCATGCAAGCAAACCCCTTACTAAAAAATACGCTATAGTGCCTGTGCTATCATCTCCAAAACGCTTTAGTTATAAGTGGTAGAAAAAGTTAGGGCTTCTGTATGACAGCATAAGAAAATGGCCCCCGACAGAATTCCCAAAGGGATTAGGGCCTACTAATCCCTTCTGGGGTTCTGTCGAGGGCCGTTTTCTTATGCTGTCCTTGACTGTTGCCCTAATTTCTACTGAAACCTTGGGGTCACACTTCCAATTACTGTTGCCACCGCCTGAATCCCCAAAGGGATTAAGGCCAATAAGGGCCTACATTGTATATAAACAACAACACATTAAATGATAACATACCAATGTACTCTTATCGTCAATATGACGAAATGACACTTTCGGTGACAACCAGAAGCCAACAGCCAATTTCTCGCCAACCTCAGGTAGGTTTTACCTCGATGCCTACCAAATTCCGCACGAACCACAAGCGCAGATACTGAGACGGATTTTACTTTCGGTTTATAAACTGCACTTTTGCGAAATAACATATAATCCCTTTACGTAAACTGACTATAAGTCACTACAACTAAAAATCTGACTCTTCGATCCTTAGTTTAATCTGAGCCTTAAATTAAAAGGGTTTCAGAATCCAATCTGCCAAATTCTAAATTTAGGAAAATTTAGGGGGCCTACTCTCATAGCCTAGTTGTTCGTCGCGATTTTATCCGGAAGTGTTTTATGAAACTTTTGCTTTCCGATCCCGACCAATGATTTTCTTAAACCGTCTGGTCAAAATGTAATTCAAATCAAATTAAGTATTAACTTGTTTATTCATGCGCATTTCAAATAACCATATGAATTGATTGACATTGTCATAAGAGGGTTTTATTAACCGATTTAAGGGCAAATACAAGCGCGGACCCAGGATTTTTTTTCTGTTAAAATGATAATCTACAGCATTGTGCAATATATTTATAAACAAACGTAATTTTTCTATATTTATAGTAAATTTATGGTTTTTTTTAAACTGCTCTAATTTGAGTACTATTCGACCGATTTCGATTAAACCTTTGTTTAAAAATTATACAAACAAATTGAAATACATTTACATTCTGTCAAATGGTTAAAAAAGTAAAACACATAATTAGATTTCAAGTTGTCAAAAATCCTCATAAGTAATGTTATAAAGAGAATGTGCATTTTAAATTTTAACAAGTGAGTTAATCTCATGTAATCTCAAAATATTTTCTGAGACAAACATCTAGTTTTATATCCAAAGAAACTACATAGAAAAATCGAAATTTTGTGTACAAATAACACAAAAATTGGTCGTCTCTCAAAACCTAGGGATTTTTTTTTTTAAATGCAATTTCACTATAAATATTTTGTAAAATGGCGTTTTCTTCATAAATATATGGCACAATACTGTAAGTATAACTGACCAATGGTATAAATTTTGCCAATTTCAGAGGGTCCGGACCGCCTTGACCCCCCCTCTAAATCCGCGCATGAAATAGTCATGTTGTCAGAGAATTTAAATTATCTACAGCATTTATTTTCTCCCACCCCCTCATTAATTTATATGGAGACATTATTGTGTGCTGGTGAAGGCTGGTAGATTATTTTGCTGGAGCAGAAATTGAATATACTAGGTTGGTTTTATTGTTGTTTAACGTCCCAATCAAGAAAATTGAACTTATATGGAGATGTCCCATGACTGATGTACCAGTGAAGGGCGACAAATTTTGTTCATGCTCGGCACTTATCACCGCGGAGTAGGGTCAGGGTTCTTTAACATGGAGACACGTACCTACTATGACACAGGACCTCGGTTTTTACTGTCTCATCCAGAAGACGGGGACAGCCGACCGCAGTGATGTGGCTCAGATTAGAACCAACAACCTCGCTGTTAGATGATAACCACGCTAACCACCAGAAAACAAAGAACTACAGCGTAAATAAAACCAAGACAGATCAGGATGTCTGTGAACTCTTTAGCCACCAAGTGTTTATACCCAAGTATATTTGATCACTAACAAAGCCTTTTTGTACACCTGGCCAACTTTGCTTCTAATTCTTTTCACCCATTTATAACATATAATGGTTTTTTAATCAAGTTTTTTTTAACCAAGTGAGAAATCATGGTATAGACCCTTTCACTGTAACTGCCGTCCTGACTTTGGTTGCCAAAATGATAGATACTATGTACCTGCAAAAAAATAGACGTAATTATAGTAACTGATTGTGTCTTGACATCATTTTCCAGGAATCTGTATCATTTTGCCAACCAAAATCACAGGACCGCACTTAGAGTGAAAGGGTCTATTTTTCACGGATCTAGACCATTTATCAAACGCATTTTGTGCAATTATCTTGCCTTTACCGATTCACTGTCAACCAGTAACATCACCATCTTAATTCAGAGAATTACATGTGTAGTACCACTGATTCAGATATCACAGTGGTTGGTTGTATTGTTGTTTAACGTCTAAATCAAGAATATTTCACTTATATGGAGACGTCACCGTGTGCCGCTCAAGGGTAACAAATTTTGCCTATGCTCGGTACTTATGGCAGTAGAGCAGGGAGGGGTTTTTGACATACCAACACCTACTTATCACAGTGGGTCATGTCTTGAAAGACAATCCTTTCTGTCATGCAAATGTGGTCTCTCCAAACAGGTGATCTCTCATGACAGGTGTTATTCCTATCATTCCTTAAAAAGGTATTTCCTTATAAAAGCTCCCTCATGGGTGTCTGAGTAGCGTAGTGGTTAGCGCACTCGTTTCTCACCAATGCGACCCAGGTTCGATCCTCGGATCTGCCTAGGTAGTATGCGAGATGGTATGGTTGATCGCCATTTCAGACACGTGGGTTTTCTCCAGGTACTCCGGTTTCCCCCCACAGCAAGAACCCCCGCACGCCGACATCAGAGCCAACGAGAGACATTAATATAAGTTATTTGAACTTGTTTGTTAATGGTTATAAAATAAATAAAGTTTAAACTTTTATTAAAAAAAAAAAAAGAGCTCCCTCATGACAGGTGGTGTCTCATGACAGGAGGTCTTTCAAGACAGGTTTTATTGTACACCAATATAAGATTGCACAGATCAGTATTTGGTGCACTCAAAAACACAAACAAGTCCATATATATCTTATGCCTCACTCTTGAAGACATCAAAGCACTATTAAAAATCATTCAAAAAATAAAAAGCAAAAAAATTAGCCTTACAAGAAATTTATTAATAATCTTACAACAAATAAATAATTTATACAACCTTACACACTAAGAAAGCTTTGCATTGTTCAATAATGTTGCATCATAGTAAAATATTCTACCATTTTAAGTATCTATACCATAGCACTGGACAGATAGAAAAATATGCCTGTGAAAATTCGGATCAAACATTCAAGTCAACACTCACTGTGGACTTGGTCCCCTTCGTTATAGCACTGAATTAACTTTAAGCCGATTTGTTATAGACCAATCTACTGCATCTAGAAACAGTAGGATCTACATTAAGGTACAAATTCTACAGTACAGCCACAGATTTGTGTTCTTTGAACTCAAGTACTCTTTCACATCAGTGGTCTGTCAGACAGTCTAGTGTTATTACTTATACATTTCACAGTGCTGCCATTACAGAGTAATCATAGTTACTAGTTTTGAGTTTGTCCAACCTTCCAATAAAACTTTTGAAGTGTACATGATTAGGGCTATTATATTTCACATGCATGGTCTTCTGACAAGATCTTTTCTTCAATACAAAATTTTTGACCTCCTGACCTTCACCTTCCAGTTTGACCTTTTAATGAACTCTATTTGTGCTTCTGGAGCATATCTTGTTTGATTCTAAATTGAAAGTGGAATGCAATACTAGAATCAAGACTGAGCATCAGTGAGAAAAGGAATCTGTTTAGCAAATCAGTTTACTACAATATTATTGATGGTTTCCATTGTTGTTAATGTCCAATTCAAGAATCTTTCACTCATATGGAGATGCGACTGCCTGCTGGTGAAGGATTTCAAATTCTGTCAAATGTTTGGTAATTAGGGCAATTTACTGGTCTACTACAAAGGGTAGCCATGGCTCTTGGGTTGAGTATTTCTTTTCTAATCATCAGGTTAGGGGTTCAAATCTGCGGACTTAGCTGACTTTTCCTATCCCTCGGATGAGACAGTAAAAACTGAGGTCAGCAGGTTAAATAACCGTAACTGCTTAATGGCCGTAAATTCCACGCACATGCCAAATTTATAGCTTGTTTCAGGGATACGATGATATCTCCAGGTTGTTGTTGTTGTATTGTTGTTTAACGTCCTGCTCAAGAATATTTCACTCATATGGAGACGTCACCGTGTGCCAGTGAATGCCAGTGAAGGGCGACAAATTTTGCCTATGCTCAGCACTTATGGCCGTAGAGCAGGGAGGGTTCTTTAACATGCCAACACCTACTGTGACACGGGACCTCTGTTTTTACTGTCTCATCCAAAAGACAGGGAAGGCCAACCATGAAGTGGCGCTGACACGGCTCAAACCCGGATCTTCTGATTCGCCGTCAAACTCGCTAACCACTTGGCTACGGAGGCCCCAAAGTGCAGAATGTACCCGATGATATCCTTTCCTGACCTAATATGGGACATTTCCAATGTACAGTCTAACCTGCCTTAGCGACCCACTGAATTAAGGGACATCGGTTTTTACTGTCTCATCCGAAAGACAGGGACGGCCATCGAAAGTCGAACACACTAACCACTCAGCCACGGAGGCCCCATATCTCCAGATAGGTGAAAGATTCTTGAATGGGGATGTATAACAACAATACAACCAAGTTATATACTCTGAGACAATGACCTATTCTTTACTGTCTCATTTTAAGTCCTGTGATGATGTTCTGTAAAGGCTCCATAGGCATGTGCTTAAATTTACCTTTTTATCAGAGATCAGAAATTCAAATACCGAACAAAAATTGACAGATGAGGTACTACATCCACAATCATATGTGCCAAGTCTCCCCCATGAATAGGAAGAGTTTCTATTTGTATGTAAAATTGTGACCATTAAGAGAAATATACAACCTTCTCATGAAGAATTTAAATGTTCCTATTATATTGAAAAAATTCAAGGTTGGCAACTCTAGCATAATATGTATCCAGTGAAAATTGAAATACCCTAAACTATAGTAGAGTCGGTCTAAAACAAATTGGCTTAAAGAGTACTAAAACAAAGAGGAATAAAATCCCCAAAAAGAGTTACTATTCATCTACATATGTAGTAAATTCTGATGCTTAAAACAAAG
>JACSZP010028689.1:0-11261 GCA_016161895.1 Pinna nobilis
AGTCTCCGGAAATAATATTTGTTTTGCATGATCAACAACACTTTTGGAAAGGAGGTAGTTCACATCCAAATAAATATCATACTTGCATACTTTGTTGGTAGTCGATTGCTACGTAGATCATTAACATATAGATATGTACATGTCGATATTTAACTCACTTGTTCTCATATTTCTCCTGTATGGTAGATCGCATCTCATTATTTACAGATGAAAATACGAAATATAGAATGTGAAATATCTTATATGTGTGTATGTTTATGTGTAGGCGTGTTTATAAGTGTGTTTCTGCTAACTAAGTGAAATTTAGAAGATCTATGAAGACCGGCAGTGTTTAGTGTTTTGTTGGTGAACAGATTTTTTATATTGTTACCGGAATTTTAACTACTTTTCCATTCTTTTCTTAGCAGGCAGATTTGGCGATAAAGCAGGGTGTTATATAATAGGACGGAAAACGAGACTTTTCATCAATCTACAAATATACTCCAAAGAACTTGGAAATGAGGAATACAGGATGAAACTTGCCGATATTGGAAGAATGTCAAGATAAAGAAGACATTGACGAGTATAGGCTGCGATAATGGTCCTCTGGGAGTTTGTTTTTTCTCATTAATTTCTCTGCACAAGAAAGGGACTGGAAAACTGAATGTCTAATCTCGACATCCCTCACAATCATCAAGTGAGCCGAGATTTTGTTTTACTTCATTTTGCCTTGAAGTGTGAATTTTTAGTGACAGAAAGAAGTTTGCCCGATAAAATCAATCTTAACTCAAACTATATGCAATGTANNATACAAAACATACATTCCTACATGTATACTTGGAAGGAGGGACAGAAGTTCAAGTTCCACATAGTTTCTCTATAATCGCAGTGCGTGTTGACGCTTGATTTCACAAAACCATAATTCATCATAATTCTGAGTTGATATGCCAAGATTCAACGTTACATTTCTTAGCCCGCCTTTCCGCGTACCTCTCACATGTATAAAGCTAAGAGTACAGCAGTGTAACTTTTAAAGCATCCATCTTTTTCTGTAACGGTTTTGTTATGACATTTGTCTCATCATCGTAATGAACGACTATATTTAATCAATATGTGAAGACGTCATTATTTACATATTTTGAGTTCCAACAGTGATTATGATGCTGCACGTATATTGTCGAGAGCTCAAAGCATTAGCGTTGTTCTTAATTGAATTTGTAGTTTCAGTGTAAAAACAGAAATAAAAAGTTAACATAGTGAAAGCTTTTGCCTATTGGTTTTTGTTTGACGATCAAACTGATCAAATGTAGTAAATATACAGTATGACTTTGGCGTTTTCCTATATACGTGAGATAGTGCTCTTGATTTTGCAAAGACAGTTTCATAGAAGAATCTTAACACTGGCCTTATTAACCTGCCAAAGAACAGTAACAAGCAAGTTTCATGATTTACGAGGTCTTTAATATTACATGACATACTCAAGAGGCACCTGTTTTGGCGGGAATATGTAAAAGCACAAGGAAAATAAGGATTGTTTACAAATGTGTCAAAATGATACTTTAGGAACATGCATAATACAGAATCTTGCTTTTCAAATCACATATAATCAAAAGCTCATAGTATCTAACTGCCCTAGGTCGGCGCATTAAATTTTAACTAATAAATTGTTCACATTATCAAATTTGTCGCATTAATACGATTTCTTTATGAATATATACGACTTTTGTTATCACGTGACTGACAAAAAGAGTTGGATTGATTGGCCTACAGCAAATGCATTTGTTAGTTAAAGACCCATTGTCGGGACAGAGGCCTGGAAGGAAAAAGAGTATACCGCTAGACGTACACGTTCAGTTCACACATTTACAAGGGTATTTACATGTATCTGTATTTATTAACGTAATATTAATACAGTACATTAAACCCTGTCCGTATCAGCAATGCTACAGCAACAAATTATAATTAACATTGTATTGTAGAGTCCCCCGAGGAAGAATAAAAGTTTGTCTGCATTTTAATAACACTCATGTACCACGTGATATCCGATAACGTGGTGCGGGACTATTATTTCTATCAGTGATGGAATAACGCGCTAACGTCATTTCAATGGGAAGGTTACGATCGAGAGTAACGTCCCATAACCATTGTAGATACTAGTACTGCACAAACGTTGTCGGTTATCACGTTGTACATTGGAGATACTAGTACTGCACAAACGTCATCGGTTATCACGTAGTACATTGGAAATACTAGTACTGCACAAACGTTGACGGTTATCACGTAGTACATTGGAGATACTAGTACTGCACAAACGTCATCGGTTATCATGTAGTACATTGGAAATACTAGTACTGCACAAACGTTGACGGTTATCACGTAGTACATTAGAGATACTAGTACTGCACAAACGTTGACGGTTATCACGTAGTACATTGGAGATACTAGTACTGCACAAACGTCATCGGTTATCACGTAGTACATTAGAGATACTAGTACTGCACAAACGTCCTCGGTTATCACGTAGTACATTGGAGATACTAGTACTGCACAAACTTCTCGGTTATCACGTAGTACATGAATGTTTTCCATTTGTGGTATTTTTTGATTTTTATAGTGAAACACCCTATCTAGACCACCATCTGTTATGAAAAAAATATACTCACTGTGTTTAGAGTAACAGACCACTGTTTTTCTTTTGTTTGTCTATGTGTTCTCAAAACTCATTGGCATAACTTTCAATTGACACGCGGTATTATTTATTCCTACTTGTACTCATTATGACAAGCCAATGTTTGGTCTAAACAATTGTGACCTTGATTTTGCATTTGTGTAAAACCGGCGCTGTTTTCGCATTGATGAGTGAATCTCATCGTCATATTGATATTACTAGCATAATCTCTTAGACTTTGATAAAAGCTATAGAGTCGCCTTCCTTTTGAAAACCACCTGACTATTTCCAGAGTTGTTTTATGGTCCTGATCTCAATATTAACTCAACCGCTTGCTAGAAAATTCAGGATAGTTATTGATGAGATGAAATCACGTGAAATATATATTTCTAAGCGTGAGGGATCCTAGAGCTATAGCCAAATGTTTTAAACAGATTATAAATATTAAAAAAAAAGAAGAAAAAACCCGTTTTATCGGAACAACTGAAGCTGAAATTGCAGAAAATAACAACAATGCCATTAAAGCGAAAAAGAAAAGTGGAAACATTTTTGGAAAAAACAGACATTATACAGCAAAATACAATAGGGTTACTTCGCGGTATACACAGGTGACTGATATGACAGGTTTTACTGTATATTATTTCAGCTTTATTGGATTATCGTTCGAAATCTGCTTTCATTCCACGCGAAAATGTATGGTAATCTACACCATGATACATAAACTACACAAAACATTCCACGACGAATTATAATGTGCTTGTATTTGAGTTTGATTTCCCTCGTTATTTGAGTCAATCAAGACCGTCGTAGTGGTGGCTGCCCTCAATAAAATTCTTAATGATAAATATCTTTATATCTGAAACTTGAAATATTTACAAAATGTGGCGATAATGTTACAATAGGCATCTATCTTACTTATTTGTTTCGCCGAATTGTCACTTTATATTAGCTAAACAAGATGTGTTTGTAAAAAAAAACACCGATGCCCCCAACTATTAAGAATATCGCAGCACTAGTTATAAGTAGGTTAAAGTCACAAGGTCAAGGTCACGATGTCAAAATTTATTTTAACATTGGAAAGGTTTTGTGTCAAGAAATACACATGTGCAATTGTAAGGCCCTATCATTTAGCAATCAAGAGTTATGGCCAATATTAAAGTTTATCAAAATAATATCAAAGTTTAGGGTCAAGGTCAATAGGTTAAAATTATGGAAAGGTCTTCTAACAGTAAATACACAATTGAAATATGAAAGGTTTATCACTTACCATTCAGAAGTTTTGGCCAAGGTTTTTGCGGACAAACAGAAAAACAGACTGACGGACAGAATAAAATCTATAAGCCTCAAAACTTTGTTTCTGAGGACATAAATATTATATACATGTATCTAAATACACATACATTTGGTCATCGCTTTACTTCAAATGAAAAATTATCATGCATGGTGGAATAAATATCTTTTATATCATAGTATGATCACCGTAAGCACATTTCAACACTTACATACCACAACCTATACATGTACATATAAGCGATTTATGTACTTATCTAATACATATAAAAAACCGAGCACCTTACTGACGTTTATATAAGAAATGATACATAAAATACAGAGTAGAGAACAACACGGTGTATCGGGAGTAGGCCAGGTATAGGAACACGATTTAGTGCATTGGGTCAAGAATTTACAACAGAAAATACCTTTCTCTAAGAGTTTAGACATATGTAACATATTTCAATATACAAACACGGTGTAGAGAATCTGTGATGCATAGAAACTTTTGATTTTTGATTGGAAACATGTGCAAGGAGTGTAAAAGATAAAATGTACTTTGTGTATTCAATTCTGTGCGTCACAATGGTACTACCATCAACATTAAACGATCAATGGAATTAGGGAACCTCTTGAAAATGTTTTACCGGTTACCGTGAAGTTATAACAATTGTGTTCTGTTTGGACGCGCTTAACTTATTGATAATGCCGAAAGCCGACGTTTCTCCGCAAGTCACACTATGAGGTCTGGGGTTCGAGTCTCGAGCCTCTGCGTAGCATGTGGCAGCTGGTTTTTCCTTTGGATGGGAAAGTGAAAATTGAGGTTCCGTGATGAAGTAGATGAAAGTAATTTAAGGATTCTTTATTGCTCAATGACCTTAAGAGACAAAGACAAGAAGAGGAAGAGCTAGGTAGAGCATATAAGTGATATCTCTTCATATATTGATTATGAGTGCCTTCGCAATAGCGACCGTAGAAAACACATTTTGTGCACTATGGAATTATTGAAATAGGTTTTGTAAATGAAAAAAAGTAATGCTGAAATTATACCGACACCTACTATGACACGGGACTTCCGTTTTACTGTCTCATCTGCAAGACCGGAGAAGCCAGCCGTTTTCGTCGAGGAGATTGAAACCCACGACCTAACAAACTGGACTCAAATATGCAAACCATCATAGCTCTATCAGTAAACCATATAATCTTATGAGATTCAAAATGGATAAGAAAGGCAGCATATCAAACTAACCAGACTTTTTCATGGAATAAAAACAATCCTTTAATATGACATACACATTTTCAAATATTCGCGAAAATGTGCAAATTAAAGAGGTGTAGATCTAGTCGAAATAAAAGCGGTTTACATGTGGGTAATAACATCTCCGATCTATACTTCCTTGTCAAATCCAATCATCGAACACGGGTGGCATTATTGAAAAGCGAGAGAGCTATCCACTCCGCTAATTGGACACCAAGCGACCATAATCATAAGTGATGGTCATTCCGTACTTTACATGTGTATTACTTACGACACAACCTTGACCGGATGCCATGTAGCCGAGGGACATCAGTGCATCACAAACACATTTATTTTACGGACAAACACTTCATGTACAGTATATATACTATTTATATGACAGATGTGCATCCGCCTTTCCCTAATGAGCACACAATTGTCCTATTTTCCCGAGAGCTTTTCTAAAAAATGATTGCAGTGTTTACGTTTTGTACATTTAAGATCAAAGGTCTACAATTAGATTTTATTACTAAATCACAGAACCCCTTTTCAAAGCAAGACATATTAAACTAAGTATTGCACGTTTAGATCAATTTAAGCGGATTAAATGGTACACTATGTAACATAAATACAGTTTCTGTTATTCTTGTATTTTGAGCATGTTTTAGTTTTCTTAGTTATCTGGTGAGAAAGCGTGTTTCAACTGCTGTAGGAAAATGTTCACTGTTGAAGTATAATTTTATACTACAAAAAAAAAAAAAAGAAAAAAAAGAAAGAAAGAAAAAAGGAAAAATATCAAAAGTAGTTGCAGATTAAATTCAGATACAGCTAGTATTGAAATTATGTTATGCATTCTGAAATATTAAATTGTTCTTCAAAGTAGAACGCAATGTGCGGCATCGCCCTTTTGGTTCGAGCAGTGTTACGGTAGATTCTCGTCTTCAGATATTGAGTTCGTGGATCCGAGCATCTTCTGGGATCGTCGGGGCTTCCCGACCTATGGATGAGAAGATGACATGAAGGTCACGAGTCACAGTATATGTCGGTACCAATAATTTTCATCATGTTCATAAGTGCCGATCATAGGCCAACGTATATAGCCATTCACCGGCATTCTGTGACGTCGCCATAAGGATTCTAGATTTGAGCATTAAATAACAATAAACCCCAACAAATCAACTTCTTTGAAGTTGTGTTTATCTACATACATGTATATAATTACTGATCTGCGGTTTTCAGCGTACTTTTTCATTTATACATGTATTTTGTCTGTGACTGTCAATTGTTTTATACCAGTAATTTATAAGACTTTCTCTAAATTAGCATCATACACGCCAACTCCTCTCAGGCACCCGGTCTCGTGTTCTATTTAATATCCATAGTTGTACCTGATGACCTTCGTTATTTTCAATTCGTCGAAATTTTCCGGACACGGAAATTCAAACATCTCTGCATGCGTCTTATTTTTTTACACTAAGAAAAAATAAGTGATATAAAAAAGAAGAGGAAAAGAGATGAATGATAATAGTACAGAAATACACACACATGTTTTTGTTCATCTTGTCTAAGACCCCCTTTGCGGAATAAATGAATGCCGTTATTCAAGAAAGTGAACTTGTCCCTTCTAATCATTAGTGAATAGTAACTGATGATAAGCATGACAGTAGAACTTGATGAATAAATAGAACTTGAATCGTAAAATCTGGGCGTTGAGATGATGCGATTAACGCATCAAATTAAATGAATATTTCCGTGTTTACTTAGCATTTCAAAGAAACTTTCCTTGTAGAATCTATAAAGTGTATGTTCATTTTCTGACTAGTGACCTTTCAAATTTCCGTTTTAAGGTCATATCTATACTAGTCCAAGTGCACTTTTAAATGGCAAAACCTGTTTCTGATTTGTATTATTAGAGAGGAAGGAAGCCACGATGTAGGAATGACATTGTGACCATGTTATGTTGACATTCTCCAAAATATCTATAAAGACACCTCGTTTAAAGGTTCCGAAAAATCAGACACAGGGGGCGGCGACAACAATTTACAGTTGCTGCTGTTAATGGTTTTGTTTATCCTGGAACTCAAGAATAATCCACATATACGGAATGGTAACTAGATATTATCGAAGGGTTTCAAATGTTAGCCCATTTTCGGCACTTGCAACCATTGAATAGTCAGTGATGTTTAATGTGTTAACTGCTTCTATGACAGGAGATCTCGTTTGTTTTCTATCCTATTTAATGTACAGCCATAGAGGAAAGGAAGCTAGAGCCAATGACAACCAGATATGAAAAGTAGCACTCTACTGCTGAGCCGCTACCGCTCCATATACATTGGAGTTTCGTAGCTTGATCCGGACGCTTTTGTCCCCATGTGAATTGTCCGGATAAATGAAGCCTCCGGATTACTGTAAGCCAAATTATTTCTGCGGCTACTAAATTTTGCGAATTTGTCATTACAGAAATGTTTGCGACGATTTAATTTCGCGATTCATTATATAAACGTGTTATTCCTGTATGTTGCGAAATAAATTTGCGGCTTTTTAAATTTGTAAAAAACGTTGGCAATTCGCAAACATTGCGAATATAAATCGCGCGCAGAAATAAGTTGGTTTACAGAACTCTGGCAAAATATCAATCGAAGGAGTACTGAAATACAGAGGTTTTGATACAATTATTCAAAATCCTTCAAATCAAAATGACAAAAAGCTCAAGATGTAGCGTTAAAAAACGTAAGTAGAAGATACCAAGGGGCTATTCCAAATTTCAAAATTCACGACAGACACATTAATCAACCTAGGCCTTTTTATCAATGAATAGTAACAATTTTTAAACATGTTTGAATGCGAGATACCCAACAAGCCACCAAACAATTATGAACATCACGAAACCAAACATACACGTCTCTTACTTGGACGTTCAATTGCCACCGGCACAGACGCCATATGTATTAGCATGCTGTACGATAAATTGGATAATTTCGATTTTCTGGTTTTCGCCTTCAGCATTTGAACAGAAATAATACTTTTTTGTCTGTATGTGGTGTTTATATTCCACAGATCAAATATGTCAGGATTTGCTTTACAAATGAACATCTTATATAAAGAGGGGAAATACTTACTAACAAGTTGTTGTTACAAAGGCACCAGACATGACGATTACATGATATTTTAAAAATGTTAAGATCGATATAATGATATTGTGGTCAGCTTCAATGTATCTCTGAATGAAATTTGTGCTCCTTGTTCTATCGTAGTAGTCAAACCGTCCTTAACGACTATAACAAGGATTCATTCATCGTTTACTTCTTTTTATATTAAATGTTGTGAAATTCTGTCTGTAAAAAGTGAAAGAAACTTTGCAAATGCTTATCAGTTTTCATATCTAAGTAAGAGCATTTAAGTGTCATTCACTGATAAAACCGAGTGATATAAAAAGTAAATACAAAATTTTATTAGCATCCATTATATAACTTGTACAAAAATTGATCATAGAAGGTACCAGCTTATCGATTACCTGTACCAAATTACATAATAAGATATTCGATAAATATTACGTTTACGAAAAAGTGGTTCCTGATGGTAAAAAATGCAATATCAATCTCTCGTGAGTGAAATGTTCCGTACATGTATCATACTTGTGTTTAACCATCTTCATTTTTGCAATATGTGAATTTGAGATTCATCTGTAACAAACAGAGCTGCACAAACTGGTTGTGACGTAACACGCGACTGTCATAAATATAATGATGTATGATGTATGAAATGAGTGCTCAAATGTTGGCGCATAATGTTTTGAATTCGTACTATTTGTAAAATTAATGAACGGGTAGCTCAGCAAATTGTTCACGTCGCTCTCGACCAATTATCACAAGATTCCAACAGGATATATAATTATGCAATATATCTGAATATATTGTTGTTTTCCATACTTTATGAAGTCGAGAAAAAGATTCATGTATTTAAGCCAGTAAAAATTATAAAGCTTCCAGTGTAAACAAGATGAGTTCATGTATTTAATTAAGGCTCGGTTGCAGAGGTTACCAAGAGCTTAATGAGAGCATCAATCTATGAGTGATGTCTGTCTTTGGCATGTGTAGTGACCGCATGAAGATTGACTTTCAATGATACAAGGTTTGCAAACATAATAACAAAGACCATAAGCTCTGTGTCTCCGTATTGAGGCAAGCGAATATGAAATCGTATATCAATTATCAATCATAATGACAATTATGAGATATGTTCAAATTGGCCATCAAGTGAAATTTATAGACCCTTTAAACCTTTTAAGAGTGCTAATGTCTGTCTTAGTAAATTATATTCACAGTACGATATTTTTCTTATCAAACATATATCACAAACTTATATACAAATTAAGGTTCCTTCTGCCTAGCGCACCTGTTTATACATGTTTAGAGAAGAAAAAAGTCAGTCTGGCGTTTTAAGATAAACACAAGGTATATAACGTCTACGCCTAATCGAAAGTTATTAATTTCATAACACTGACTTCTGGCTTATATTAAACAGCTCTGCAATATGTGATGCCTGACTCCCTTATGTAAAGAACCATGTGGACACAGACGTGAACTGAGCAAAATGTAAAACGGTAAATGCAAAGTCATCATCCATAAAACAATTTGTAATTTCATTTCACCCACCATGAGTTGATAGCTAAATGAAATAAACGAAAGAGAAATGAACCACAATCACAATCGTTGAAGACGATTTAATAACCGCAATTTGAAAAAAAAAATTCCACACTTAGTTTGATATTGTAATGAATTATCAAATCAGATACGTAAAAAAATGATTTATTCGAAATTAAGATAGTAATACTGCTATACATTTTCACTTAGTTTGCTCTGTTTTTTCACAATACGAATAAAAGGACTCAGGGATAAAGACTAGCTGATCTCAAATTAACGATATCCAGCCATTCAATGTAGGGTACGTAGTGGGATGTTTTTGTTTGTAAGGCTTGATGGTTGAATCCCTTCTTGTTTATCGTTTAGAATATTTTTCAAGCACCTTTTACTAAAATGGAGGCGTGTCCGACTTTCCGTGGAAGCTTTCAAATTTTGGAATCTAGAATGTGCTGACACCTACTGTGGCACGGGAACTTGACCGTCCTGTCACAACACGATTAGCATTATTCGGCTGATCCATGATGGGTAAAGGACTAAATGAGCAAGTAATCAGAAATATGTGAATTAACATTAATGAAGGAATAATCGATGAAAATTAATGAGGACAAAAATCTACTGATTTCAAATGGAGAGGTCAAATCGAATAATCTCGTTCGGAACGCCTCGTGTCCATTGGTACTCATCTTACGACTTTTACCTTGATTTGGTGCAGCACGAAAATTATTGGTTATCGACAAAGGTAATTGAATTCAACACCTCAATATGGGTTCGTTAGTTCTTTGTGCGACACTGTACTTACATCTGCATTTTTAATAAACTGGATACTTTAATTCTCTCCTTTAGTGCACGCTAGTGTAAATCGACCTCTTGGAATGTTGATTTCACGTTTCATGTTTCTAATTCACCTGGTAAGAAAATACAAATTACTTCTGACTTTCTCACATGTGCGCCTGTTTCATTTAAGAGTTTTGCGAATTTTTCTCAGTATGATCGTAACATCTGACTAACTTGAAGTAATTAATCTATGAACATAAAACGGCGATGCACTCAGTGTTGTTGAAGACTACCTAAGAGTTTGTACAATTACTACACCTGGAGATACGATCAGATACTACTAAGAGAGATTTATTTTTATAATAGCAACCGAGGCAGTTAAAGAGCACCGCAGAACTTCAGTTTTAGCAGTGTTAAGATCTCAAAATCTCTCTCTCTCTCTCTCTCTCTCATACATACATTTAAAAACATGCATACAATGTACCATCCAACACTTCGTAAGATTTTTTTTATTCTTTTAACAAATGACAGCTCATTTCTTTTTAGTAAGTTTGGGAGATTTTTGGCGAATGAAAGTAGTTTGGCATTCCATGTCTGTTATGTTAAACATTTTCCTCGGAATACCTAACCAGACCTACTTGATATACTGAATCTGGATCCTGTTATACGTGCTGAAAGATGAGCTCAA
>JACSZP010028693.1:0-25390 GCA_016161895.1 Pinna nobilis
GCTGGTATTACTCAGGTGAGCGTTAAAGGCCCATTGGGCCTCTTGTTTATTCCATTCAGAAATAAAATTTTTGGACTTTGTCATTGTTGGACATTTTCAGCTAATGTCTTTGGTGGTTCATATTGCACAGATGAACAATACCGGTATAGGCCCATTTGGGCCTCTAATTGTTTTATTTCAGATTTAATTAATCTCAAAGTAATCTTGGATACAATCATTGTCATGTGTCATCCAAACTTGAAGACTAGTCTATACAATGTCCAAAATGTGTTCACTGACATTCAGAAAACATAACTTTTCCTGAGTACCGGTGATGCTAAAGTTTATTTGAATTTGCACTATTGATATAAAAATTTCTGATAAGTTTTCAGTTCAACCAACAGTATGAAAAAGTCAATTGACATGTAAATCTAGAGAAATTATTATGTAATCTTTTGTGTTTATACATTTTATAGTCATAAGAAGCAGAAGGCTCTCTTTCGGAAACAGAAAAGGAAATTAAAGCGACAATCTGAGGCACAGCAAAGACAGCACGATGAAGAGGAAGGTACGTCAGATCTCCCACAAGGCCATGTTAGGAAGGGTTTATACCTTTGATGCCCTTATAAATGCTCTTCTGCCTTTACTCTCCTCCTTAGTATGCCCCTAAGTTCATTTTCAATCTATAAAAATGCCTTTTAATTTTTCATGGATTGAAACTCAAATGTGCTAGTATCGTGTATGTTTCATAAATGAAAGATAAAAGTAAAAGAATGATATGAAAGTCCAAATAATTGTGCCCACAGAACATGAAAAAAGCCCTGCTCCTCACTGACACCTTGCCTTTTTCCATTTCTAGCTGGAGAAATGATTTTGTGCATACATACTTCCCATACAACCTACCAGATAATTTGGTATTGACAAAGAATTGTAATTAATTTGATTCCTTACTCTGATGCATTAAAAACAGTCAGTGAAGAAGTAATATTCCCTCATGCATCTTGTGTCAAAGTTACAATAACTAACTGTGTTTTTGTCACTTTTAATACAGTACAACCTGCTGTAGCAACCACCTGTATATATAAAGATAACTTGGTCATAAAGACTGTTTTTGCTCCTCCCAGTAGTACCATTTGTGTACAAAATCAACTTCTGTACTAAGATCAACTCTCCCATAAAGACTGGTTTTCTGATCCCAATAGAGGTCATTGTATACAAGTTTCAATGTACCTATGCATTTTAGATCTCTCACAAGGTTATGACATTGCACGTTCACTCAATCTTCTCACCTCTGCAGTGCTCTAAGCAGCATGAGACTTTTAGTCGCTAAATGGCAACCATCTCAAATTTTTGGTCGCCTTTTCAAAATTTTAGTCGCCATATAATACAAAACTATATATACACAAACTTAACATTGATACATAATCACACTTTTGTAGTGAAAAAAAAGAAAGGTTCTCTGATAATATTTCTTTTATTCACTATGGTGTGCTGTATTTAAGTCTAGAATAAGCCTAAATTTTGTGAAAGGGAGCTCTTGTTTGGCAATCACATAGGCAGTATTAAATTTTATCTGCATGTCATTCATGCTCCTCTCACTTTGTATGGCGACCTGGCGATTGGCACTATCCGGAACTGTTGCCCCACTCTCCTTTGGAAGGACTACGGCATCGCGGATCGACCTGTGTCGTTTACTATTCCCATAGATAGTCACGCTTTCCCGTTTAAATGATGTGGATCCAATCGTAGCAAAGTCAGATCCACCGGCCATTGAAGGGTATTGTTCGCATAGTATGCCGAACATTCGCCCTTCTCGATAACGTAACCAAGAAAATTCTTGTAACCATTTCGCTGCAGGTGTTGTGCGTTTTGACGTGGAGCTAGAAGATGTTGCTTTATCAGAATTGTCTGCCGACAAATCGCTCATATTCGATTTTTTGACAGTTTTGTTTGGAACACCAAAGCCGAAGTCGGCCAGCGTTCTTTTTGAAGTGGCCATAGTTACGCAGATGGTTAAACCACGGACACAGTACAAAACAATCGCGAGTTATCTGTACGAGCGAAAACGGATTCAAATACAATGGAAAAAACGGATAATACGGATTTTTTAGATTTGGTCGCAATTTTTCGAGTTTGTTCAAATTTTGGTCGCAAAATCAAAATTTTAGTCGCAAATGCGACCGTTTTGGTCGCAAATTAGAGCACTGCTCTGCTTTGAACTCAGCTATTGTCAAATTTTATTTAGGGTGTGCATAAGTTTGACAGCTTACTTTTGTAACAAGTAGTAAGTGAACCCTCAAAGTTTGTCCAGCTTACATCTACTTGATTTATTGTATTAATGCTTAACATCCCACTCATGACTCTTTCACTAATAAGTAGATGTCACAGTATGCTAGTGAGATACGACAAATTTGACATAGGCTCTGCACTCGGGGAAATATGAATTGCCTAGGGTAAACAAATCTTCATATTTCCTTACAACCATGGCAACAAATGTATGATATTAAAAGTATCATTTAACAATTGCAGAGGATAAACTGAAGGAAAATTCTCCATCTTTCCAAGCAAAACTGAAGGAGAGAGAAGAGGCAGAGAAATTACTGGAACAGCGAGATGAAGCAGAAAGAGCATACTTGGAAAAGTTGTGGGTAGAGAAGGAGAGAATAGCACAGGAGGAGTGGAAAAATAAAAAATTAAGGGAGGAGAGAGAAAGACAGAAAAAAGCAGAAATAGAGGTAAAACTATTTACATCAGGTGTGTAGATGTATTGATGGACTTGCATGTATTAAACCAGATTTGTTATACACTCCTATAGATTACCAGCAGTGTTGCTTCTTGATAAAAATGAATACAAATTTTGTAAGACCTGTCCTCCTTTACTTTAATTATTATGCCAAGTTTAAGATATTTTCATGGAGAAAATGTCATCAGTTTATTGATATTTAACATGCTATACAAGAATTTTTCACTTATATGGAGATGTCTTCGAATGCTGGTGAAGGCTAAAAAGTTGGCCTATGCTCATCACATTGCTGTTAAGCAGTGAGGGATCTTTAACATGCTGCCACCAACGGTACCACATGGCACTATAGGGAAAGCCAGCTGTCTTCCCCAAGTGGAAGTCAGTAGCCTCATGATCAGAGGGCGAACATACTACAGTGGATTATAATGATTCTTGAATATAACATAAGGTACTGTAGATCACTTTTATTTCATGTGAAATTTAATTTGGCATTAATTTGTGAGACTTATCAAACCTGGAATTCAAATTCATTGCGTAATTTGATATACATTTAATTACTTATTTTCATGAATAAATTGCATGTAAAAGGCATTTACAGGGTACCTACTTTAATCCTACATTAGGCCTCCTCATTCTTTTATCCACCCATGTCTTTATTTTAGTTTTCCCAATTTTCCCGTTATGTATTTGTTGATCAAATGATATTTCATTGGTATCACTGTCCGTGATAATTTTCTTCAGATGTCATGCCAGACTGAGGATTTACTCATAAGGCCGTCATGCAGTGATAGACAGTACGCATATCTGGGTGTTTGTGATTGTTGCATTAAAGCTTTACGGTGAAATTTAGAATCAATGAACTTTGTAACTACTTCCAGTTACTTTTTTTTTAGTTTATGACCACAAATGCAGATATTCGCGAATAGACTAAGAAAGATGACCTCGTGAAATGTGGTATACAGTAAGGACTGGAGTGGAGCCAGTGATGGCCATGTGGCACATTGTTTGTCATTAGTCCCAGAGTTCCAAAGGTCAAGTGTTAGCAGAGGCTCATCTGGTTTTTCCTGTCCTTTGACTGTGTCCAGTGTCATACTTGATGTAGAAATGTTAACATTGGTTAGGATAAAGTCCTTGGCATAGGTCAGGATATTCAAAGTCTGCATTAGATTTGTGTCATTACAATGTGACTTGGGTGGAATATAATGCCGTCACTTAACATGACTGTAATGAAGAAATGTGTGTACCAATTATATTGTTGTTTTAGCGAGTAGACATTCAGAGAACACACTCAGCTTGTCATATTATTTCTTTTGTTTATACAGAAAAAGATCAGAGAGGAATGGGAAGAAAGACAAAGAAAGGAGAAGGAAGAGACAGAGAAGACAGAAAAGAAAAAGGAGAAGCAGGTGACAGAGACAGACAAAAGATATCCTAAATTCTGCCATAAAGAAAAGTTATCACAGAAAAATGTCTACATGCCACACCTCAAAAAACAATCAATCAATCACATACTTATGTACATATTCTATATAAGATGGAACATATCTTCTACATCCACTTTTATATAGTGACTGGCTAGGAATATTTTTTAGGTGGTTTCCTAGGTGAGGTTAAAATAGCCTAAAGTCAAGGTAAACATACCAGGTTTTGATTATCTTTCATTAAAGGTCTGCTCTGTCAGGCTTCACTCGTTATGCACAACTTCTAATGCCTATGATGCATTTTATACCCTCGTCATAAAATGGCCAAGGACATATTGTGTTAAATGTTTATCTAGATTTTGATTTATAGATCTGCTACAAGAAAACACAGGCCAAGTTCAAATTTGGTTTGGGGTCAAATAATCTCTACCGTAGTGATGCCTCTAGAACTAAACATATTTGATAAAACTTTGTTTCTCAACCATGTTGGCTTTCTTAACCTTGTTGGCTGTAAGGACATTCATGCCACTTGGATACATTTAGTAGTTTTTCTTTTTAGGTGAAACTTGATTTCTGTAACACAAAATTAATGGTTAGTTTGCTCAGTCATGATGATCAGTAATTCTTGTATGGGTTTATTCTAATTTCATGCATACAAAGGCATTCTTTCACCTTTTTATGACCCCGCAATCGGAGATAATGTACAGTTTTTGTCCTATCTATATGTTTGTCTGTTTGTCTGCAAAACTTTAATCCTGGTCATAGTTTTTGAATGATAAGTGATCATATTTCACATGTGTATTCCTCATGACCAGATCTTTCATTTGACACCAAAACTTTTTTTGACCTAATGACCTTGGAGTTTGACCTACTTTAAAAAACACTATAAACTGAACCATATCATTTGAACTATAAAGGATAGGGCTTCCACATTTCACATATAGATTTCTCATGACCAGATCTTTCATTTGGTACCAAGACTTTTGACTTTGACCTTGGAGGTTAACCTACTTTTTAAAAACTTAATCTGGACCATATTTTTTATCTATAAAGGATAGGCCTTTCATACTTCACATGTGTATTCCTTATGACAATATCTTTCATTTGACACCAAAACTTTTGACCTAGTGATCTTGACCTTGGAGTTTGACCTACTTTTAAAAATCTTTAACTGGACCATATCTTTTGAACTATAAAGGATAGGCCTTTCATATTTCACATATAGACTCCTCATGACCAGAGCTATCAGTGTTTCACAATCACTTTTTGTTATGAGTATTTTTGTTTGCCTTGTCTGTTTTGGTACCATTGTTCTGTCATGTCTCCTTTTGTTTCAGAGAGAGTCAAGTATAAATATGATCAGCAATTCTGTTGTCGTACAGCAGATTTTAGGTTAATATGTATGGAAAAAGAATTTCCTTAACTCTATTACGGCTATCAGATTGTGTTTTTGCTGGTATTTTTTCTGCACCAAACAGAAACGTATCTTTTACTTTCAGACTTCAGTGGCTGATAATTTAAAATAAAAGAGATAATGATAACAGTTTCATCGTGTCATTTTCTGACTGGCCCACTTTTCATGGGGTGACATGGGGGGAGACTATAAATTTTACTATGAATTAATAGGAAAATTTAAACTTTCATGGGGGAGACAAGTGGTTTTTTTCAGAAATTATCAAAATTTACATGAAAATAGGGAGTCTCCCTATTTATGGCAAGATTTTGCAAGTGAGATTACCTGTGTAGCATGTGTTACAAGTCTGTAGAAACATTCAGCTGATGATGAATTGGCAAATATAAACTGTGAAGTGTAATCAGTGAGATTTCCTTTCTTAAGAAAACTATGAAAAGGGACCTACATTTTACTGCAGTGTAACAGAGAGCAGTGAAACAGCAAATGCCAAAGATATAATGGTGGCTCATACGTGTAATCCCTCATTTCTTAGACTGAAGGATTCTAAGCCAATCCTTTGTACATTTGCTCAAATGTATTGGTTCTGTTCCCCATTTACATGTGAGGGTCACTCTCACACATGCAGTTTACATAAGAAGACAATTTCAGGTATGACTTGACAATAGAATATTTCAGTGTGAATCAACACAATTTTGAGGTCAACATTATCTGCACTGATGATATAAATGTCTTCCAGTCTTTTTTCAGCAAAGCAAGAAAAATTAAATCATGTTGTCTATCTCGGCAAACTTAACAAGTGTATCAGATTATCAGATTTGTATCCATACTGCTGCTGTATTTGTAGGAGGAGCTTCTGCGCCAGGCAACAGCCAATGAGAACAAGGTGTGTTACCATTTCAGATTTGCATGATGTGCATACCTTAATGTTTATGAAAAAGTGAAATACTTTTCTTAGTTTTAAATAGATGTCAATTCTCTGTCACAATATAGCTGCTTTCTATGTTTGTTGATATAATCATATTTGTCATCCTTTTATAAGTTATCTGGTAAAAAGCTGAAAGTATAATAAATTGAAATTTATACCCTCCTGCAACCAGGAGATAGTGGACATTGTTATAGAAATCACCCTTTCTGTCAGCCTTTCATACTTGTCCTGGCTATACATGTAATTTCCCAGAAAACTATGACTGTCCATAGATCACGGATATGCCATTACCTTTAAAACCAGGTTAGACATTTAGGGTCTAGGTCACAGCCATAGTATCCAGAAGTTGCTGCAACAGATGGTATTCATCCCATTGGGATGGCTTTGATAATATCTATCATTGGATCCCGAAATGTCGACAAATTTTAATTTGTACAGTTTTCAGAAGTTTCAACCAGCACTTGGCTTTAAAATGCAACCTAAGTTCTGTCGTCCCTTTTCAGCAATTTTGTTGACAATTACATGTACAGTGATGTCTCGTTAGTCCGGAACTCTTTAATCCGGAAAATCCGTTACTCCGGACGAATTGCTCGGGAACGAAGAGCCACAGTGTTAAAATGCTTCGATAATCCGGAAATTTGGGTTCCGGATCCGGACGGTCTATTTTTGGAATGAACGTGCAGAACCAATGTTAACATGACTCGTTAGTCCGGACAAAATTCTGGCAGTCTTTAGTGAGTGTTGTTGTTTATACTACAATTTGAAATAAACAATAACAGAGACCAGTCTTCAACCGCGTGTGTAATTAATTGATAAGGAGAGGGTAGATAATTGTCACCTTTTATCGATCTATTGGAGTATTTAGTAGTACTCACGGGGTTGATTATTCTGTCAATGTAGAGACTGTCGGTAAATTTTACTTACTTTGATATCATCTTTATTCTTTTGAATAAGGAAGAATGAGGTGACGTTTTTTAAATGAAGGTGAAAAGAGATTATACACGGTCTATTTTCTTCATTTTACATAACATAAATAGGGTCGATAATCTACAGACCATATTTCGATCTCTGCCGGACTTAATAATGACATCTATGTGCAGGAGAATAAGTGCTTATTCTTTGTCTTCGATCACTTCCCCCTCTTCTTCTTTTTTCCAAAACATTTCTTTTTAATTTTGTCGTTTTTAAACACTTTTTTCTTTCTGTTAATTTTCATTTATTTTCCTTCTCTTATTTAGATCTAAACATTTGCACTGAAAATATGACAGGGGAAAATCTATTGGCATGAGTCATGATCCGGTAGTCCGGAAAATTTGTTAATCCGGACGAATCGCTTGGGGACGAATGTGTCCGGACTAATGAGACTCCACTGTATTTGTTGACAATTACATGTATTTGATAGCTGGGAAACATATTTCATCTGGTAAGGGAATATTTGGTTAGTGGTATTAAATAAAATGACTGTAAATTTGCACAGATCAGAACCTTTGGTTGTGCAAACTTGACAGATCAGGTGCTAAGAACTAATAAGTTTTGTATTAACTTGTTCAGGATGGACCATGGCATAATCCCATAGCAACAATTTTACCAGGGAAAGAAAGAGAGACTTGCATGTTTTTTGCCAAAACTGGTACCTGTAGATTTGGAGATCGGTAAGTAGGCAAACACACAATTTAAAATAGAAAACAATACAGTGAGATGTCATTTATTGTGAAAAGGTCACTTTATAATCACATTTCAGAGTACATTCCTAAGTACATGTACAATTCTATGGGAGCAACCTGGCAGTTATACTGCTCCAGACTACACTCTAGAAAAATAGTTAACACGGGAAAGGTTCATAACAGATTTAGAACATCATATGCCTTGCTTGAACCTGAAGAAAATACAAATGAGTAAAACAATTTCAGTACTTAGTACATGTATTTCAACATGCATCCTCATCAATCAGTAATTTAAAGGTACCACATGGGTCAACATTAAGCAAAAATTTCACTTGTCCGGTCGGACAAGTACCTATTAAAAGTTACTTGTAGGAGCCCCTCTTTTACTTGCCTAAAATTCACATTTCCTGTACACGTATTTCATTTCTTTCAGATGTTCCAGAGGTCACCCCCAGCCAGATAATAGTAACACACTTCTGTTTCCTGGAATGTACAACCACTTTGAGCTACAGCAAGGTTTAAAAGATGAGTATGACACTGGTATGTTGTATTACTGTATGGACCCACGCATAAGGCGGTTCGCCTATAAGTCGGAGGTAGACTTTGCACCTAAATTTCGGGGATTTTCTCAATGACCCGCCTATAAGTCGGTGTCAAAAAAGATGAAATACATCATGTGAAAAAAATGTTGGGAATCTCTCTCAGGGAAAATTGTCAGTCTTGTGAACAATACTAACATATGAATAAAAAATCAGATCTATCACATTCTATGCTTCAGTCAAAATTTACAAAAAGACTTCTACTGAGTGTCTTACACACTCGTAGACAGTGTCGGAAATTCCGCAATATAGATTGACATTTTTTCTAGGCCTACTGGTACTTGCATCTATTTAATATCAATAAAATATAATTCAATATAATTCCACTTTGTTATATTTAGAAAACAATGTAGATCTACAGATTAGCCTACCTGGCCTGATCTGACACGCTCCACTGACGTTTATTTACCCGCCCTAATTCAAGTAAATGTTTGTTTAAGTGCTCATCAGGAAGAGTCTTGACGGTGATTAAAATTGAAAACGGACCAACCCTGGGCACGCGTCAGGAATTGTTCTTGTATTTAATTATCTGTCACACACGTGTTACCTATCGTATTAACTCCAAATTAAGTGAACAATCCATGAGGCTTGATTGATCTATTGTTCTCTGGAAGTGACCACTGATTACCGTTTATCACGTGTGTACACAAGTGTTTTGACATGAAAGTCTATGCCATTTTTTATTGATACCGACACTGAAAACTGATGCTTATCTAGGCCTACACTCTAAACACATATTACCTATGGCTTCTTGTTAGTGCAATAAGTTTTGAGTAAAGATATTAGCATACAAGTTTTTTTTTTCAATCGGAATTTTAAACCCGAGTTCTGTCCATCATCACTTCTGGAATGTACATTCTACTTGTCTTCCGGTTATGCCTTATAAATGGCAGCCGGCAGAGTAGAATACGTGTATGCCCTGTATACAACTTAGATGGATATTTACATGTAAATCAACATATTTCAAATAAAAACAACAATTAGTTACATTTTATATCAGTTTATTTACAGAGGCAACGTAATATACTTACTTATATCGATGGACGGACCGGTAGGTCATTATCCAGGTTGTAGTCACAGGTTCTGATAACTTACCTCGAGTAAAATAAGGCCTGATTTTTTTGCCTACAGACTAGAACTCGCTTATAAGTCGGTATCTTCCTTTGAGGCCATAATTTCACTCCAGAAAACCCGACTAATACGCGAGTCCGGACGGTTTATCATTGTTACATCAGTGCTGGATAGACAGGATCCAATACTAGATGTTTCCCTGCCTGCCCAGTACAAGTAAAAAAAACTAGGAACTTGTTATCTGAATGGGCAGATTGCTTTCTAAGTGGAGTGAATATGATTTTAATTTTCATTCTTATTTTTATCACACAGAGACGAAAGTCAGGGGAGCAAATGCCATAACATTGGTGTGTTTTTGGCAGTAGTGGTGTCCATAGATAAAGTGTTAGCCTAGGCCATATCATTTGAAGCAGAAAAAGATTGTGCTTTGATATTTCAGATTAGGAGTTCTCATGAAAAGGGCTTACAGTTAGGACCATGTTAAACTGTTGACTTAGAGACTTTTCTTTTGACTCCGACAAACTTATAGAAAACTTTAACCCATTGTTTGTATATCTTTTGGCAAGTTATGTGATTTTCTGACAATTGTTGTTTTACCGTATTGATATCTTTAATTTCATATCTGTACATGTATTGTCATATCAAAACCAAAACAAATGGTATTTTAGATGCTTTAATATGACCTATAGCTAGAGTAATTTTGGTGCATATTATTCTAGCATGATCTCTATGGTAACTGATTTTTCTGTTATGACATTTGTTACAGATATTGTACTTGAATATGAAGAAGGAGAACTGTATAACAATTTTAAAGAGTTCTATGAAGATATAATCCCAGAGTTCAAGGCCATTGGGGAAGTGATACAGGTCAAAGTTTGCTGTAACTATGAACCACATCTGCGTGGTAATGTTTACATTCAATATAGAAGGTATGCAGGTAGAATGTCAACATTTGTAAATTCATTAACCCCTTGAAAACAAATGGACTCTCTCTTATATTAATGATTTAAGCAAATTCAAATGTGTCCTAACCCTGTCAACTTCACAGACCAAATAGACTGGTCTAAGACAATAGAATAGAGCAAACCATTCTGATACTTGGGGTTGAAAGGGTTAATGTTTGGATTGGTTAATCTAAATGGTTACATCGTGAAATGCATTTCTTTAATCATTCATAACTTGATCATATTAAATGCTCCTTTGTTTGACAGATAAAATGTTTGATTTGTTTTTGATCGGGATTATTTTGCAGAGAAGAAGAAGCTCAATTAGCTTTCATGAATTTCAACGGCAGGTACTATGGTGGCAGGCAGCTCTCATGCGACGTTGTAGATATTAAGAAGTGGAAGTCAGCAATATGTGGTACGTCATGCTCTGTTCTCTATTGTTTATTTGTTTATAATTGAGTGCTGTTTCTATGTCAATCATATGTATGCATACATCTTTTGACTGCTATCTACCACTTAATATTGAATTATTTTTAAACTGTAAACATATACAGGGAAATTTTCGCCCCCCGTTTTATTTTACCCCTTTTGCCCTCTTTGTTAGTAGGTGAATTCAAAAAGGGGCGAATTTGAAACATTTAGTTGATTGAATAGAGTAGTGTGGAGACTTGGCAAATTTAAAACGGGACGAAAATATTTTCAAGTGCATTAGGGCGAAAATAACACGGGACGAAAATATCCCTGTATATGGTATGATTGGTTGAAATGAATGATGATATACTTTACGCCTCAGAAAATGTTTCCTGTGTAGGCAAAATAATTACCTGAATCCAGCAACACTTGAAATATCTCTGACATTTCTCATTTACAGGTCTGTTTGGTAGTGGTAGATGTCCAAAGGGCAGAAACTGTAATTTTCTGCACGTTTTTAAAAATCCTAGAAATGAATTTTTTGACGCAGACCGAGACTTCTCGAACCAATCAGTGGCTGGAAGTTCTCGGTATAGTCACAGAAATCGAGCATACCATAGAGACAGGTCAGAAAGATATAGATCAAGGTCACCAGATGACCGTCGATCACACAGATCAAGGAGAAGATCTTGGTCAAGAGAGCGAAAAAGAAAATCAAGATCCAGATCATATGAAAGGTCATCAAGAAGATACTCTAGATCAAGGTCACGGGACAAGAGCAGCAGATCAAGAAAATACAAGAAACGTAGCAGGCATTCTCGCTCTCGTTCTAATTCACGACCAGGACACAGGAAGCATTCAAGATCAACTTCTAAGGAGAAGCAGTTGTCACCTTCTTGGAGAAGCAGGTCAAGGTCGAGTTCAAATCCAAGGTTAAGTGTGTCGCCTTCTCGATCAAAAAGATCTGGAAAATCATATGATATTGATCAATTTACCAAAGCAAATGAACAAGATGTCACATCAGATAGTGTCTCCCATTCACTTTCTGGATTAAAAAGTAATGAAAAAGGAAAATTAAGTAACAGGAATACAAGAGACTATAATATGGATCCAGACTATGAAGACTATACTAATGTGAGTAAGAATGGTTACTACTCAGACTCAGACAGCAAAACCAAGTCACATAAAAAACAGAAAAAGCATAAGAAACATAAACACAAGAAAGTGCATGATTAAATCTATATGTCTTATTTAGTTATGTTTTTTTTTTCAAAATTAAATATTGAAAATTCCTTGTACTTTCTGTTGTTTTATTTAATGACTTTCCTTATCCTTTGGATGAGAAATGAAAACCTGAGGTCCTGTATCACAGCCAGTGTTGGTATGTTAAATCCTTCACAGGCATTCTGTGATGTATCCATATGAGTGAAAGATTCTTTAGTAGATTGTTAAACAATAAAACCAAGGGAGGCCAGAATTATGTCTACAATAAAATATTAAAACTACATGTATTACTGTTCATGTCGTTTCTGTTTATACTACACTATGTATAGAAATTACATGAACACATCTGTGGTATCAAATCTTTATTTATAGGCATAATCCTAGCCTTCTGTTTAATTTATGTTAAACAAGTAAAAAAAAACACACACACACAAGAACATCTCATGATTTTTAAGCTCAATATCTCATTGAGAAAAAAAAAAGTTAATGGGAATGCAAATTTTGGCTTAGGTATTATTGAGAGTCACAAACTCAGTTGTGGGATAAACAGCTATATAAAAGACAAAATAGCAACAGCACCTGGTGGAAGATTTCACCCTTCCTCCCATCTTCACAAGCAAATATTCCAATTTGTTCCCCTTATGGAGATAAATCAGAATGGTGGCTTTGAGTATAGGACTTCTTATGCCTCCATAGTTCTTGGACAAGCAAAGCGTTATGCCATAATCTAGATAGCATTTGTAAGAAAAGGTCTTGCTTTTTTGGTGATCTCCTTACAATATTTAATGAATACCATATTTCTGTAAAACTAAAAAGGTCAATGTGTGTTTGTAAGCTGAGGAGTTCCTTCAACAGTAGAAATTGGATGCTACTGTTTGAGCAAGCAATGGTCGCATATGTGTCATGGGAACCAATAAACAATCTGACAGAATTCTGGGTGGGATAAAAATCCAGTGGTGATAGTATCTAAATTCAAGTAGGCCCAGAAAGATTTCTTTGTAAACAGCGTTTCTTTAATCGAGGGATACTTGTAGCAGTTTACAGAATTTTGGGGTAACTCAGGAGTGAGATATTCTGTAAACAGACATTTTTATAACAACAACAACCCCCCCCCCCATAAAATGACCAGGGGCACATAGTGTTGCACCAGTCCGTCATCCTGACTGTCCCAATATTTTGTCTTGGCAACTCCTCATAAAACTTTGGCCGAATTTCAATGAAACTTGGTAGGCATACAATAAATGATCATAATATGTAGATGTAGATGTACATATGGGATGGGGACAGCTGTTCAGCATTTATTACAGGAATAATGGCCCCTGGACTTAAATTTTGTGTGTATGTGTGTAAGGCGGTATCATTTTATCTTTGTAACTCCTCCTGAGTCCTTGGGAGGATTCATTGAAACTTTTAACACAACATGGAGATGTGCATGTTGGAAGATGACGGCTGTTCATAGCTTATAACAGGAGTTATAGCCCCTGGGTTCAGATTTTTTTTTATGTGTGAGGCAGTATCATTGTCTCATTGTTATTGCTGCCGGTGGGGGCAATAGTGGTCTACTGACACATCTAGATTCTTTCTAAAAGTTGCATTCTTGGGGAACCCGAAAGTGATCAATTTTCTAATTAGCATAGGACCTACCTTATGTATTTGTATACAAAGATAGACCTATATGACAAATTCACAAGTAGAAATACCAAAGTTGTTTTATGTAAGCTTAGTGGAGATGGATTTGCAATGAGACATCAATTGAAAAGTTTATTTTGATCTGATATAAACTAATATGAAACGGTTGTTAAGAGCAGAGCCTCTGTTAAGAAGGGGCTGTACTATTACTCCGACGGCCCATTACTCCGAAAATAGGCCTATTGATTATTTTTATTTATTCGATTTCAATAGCTTCTATAATTTCCCTTTCATCTATCAAACGAATAAATATATTGCAGGCCAGGCGAAATGAATTTGAATTAGAACAGGGGAGTGTTCCAGGAGTAGGCCTTCTGGTTGAATATCTTAAGCTGAAATGAATCTGCAAAGAATACTTTTCCCCTTATTAATCAGTTGATGATAATTGTGAATATTATATTATTCAGTTGATCTGCAAAAAGTTAGTAAATTATGTGCATTTACGTGTTCTGCTCATGGAGATGCCAAAGAATGCCGGTGAAGGGCTTCAAATTTAGGTCTGTGCTCGGCACTTTGAACTACATGTATTGGGAAGTGAGGGATTTTTTAAATATTGGCACTGTGATACAGGACGACATCAGGAAAAGGGAGCAAACATGAACAACTCTTCATTAGGCTGGCCAATTTCAATAATATTCAAGTCATATGTGATGAAATTGAGCTAATGCTTGTTTATATGTGCTCTTTAACATGCCAATTTAATCATTGACTCAGGATCTTGTTTTATTTATTTTATAAATCTTCCCTGGATCACTTGATTGAGTTTGAAATCAGAATTCCGTATGTAATCGTTCATGTTTATTGCATCATCGAAAGGCATTATAATTTTTAACTTAAAACATGGAATACCATATGCACAGCTTTGCCCCCCTCCACCAACAAACATACAATCAGTGGCAGATTCAAGGTTGATGAAATGAAAATTTTCAAAATATACTTTTTTCGTTATATTTGTATAAAATGTCAGAAAATTGATAACAAATTTTCAAAATTTTCTCGCTCCGCGAGGACATTCTAAATACAGTATTGTGCCATAAGTTTATGAACAAAGGTTATTTTCACTATATATATTTGTTTGTAAACTTATGTTTTTTTTAAACTGCTCTAATTTTATTACTATTCAACCGATTTCAATGAAACCTTTCTTTAAAAATTCATAATTTACTCAAACATATTTTGAAACAAACAAATTTTTATTCTGTCAAGTGGTTAAAAAATGCAATGAGTAGAACACAAGATTAAATTTTCAAGTTGTCAAAAATCCTCATAATACATTGTAAGTAACGTTATATAGAGAATGTGCATCTTTAAAATTTAACAAGTGATTTAATCTGATGTAATCTCAAAATCTGCTGTAAGAAAAATATTAATTTTTATATCTAAAGAAACTACATAAAAAATCGAACTTTTGTGTACAAATAACATGAAAATTGGTCCAGGCTCTGAAAACCTAAGGAATTTTGTAAAAATGCAATATCACTATAAATGTATAGTAAAAATGGCATTTGTTCATAAATATATGGCACAATACTGAACATTCATCCAACTTTATATTCACCATGTGCCTCTTAAGTGAGCAATGCATTAACAAAACTTAAAAAGTATAATTTTACCTCAATTCTCAATTTTGAAAATCTAAATTTGACAAGGCCACAACTGAAATGTGGTTATTATATCATCGATATTATTTACGACTATACAACTCTAGGTCATTAAAACTGCAGGTATATTTGTAGTTTAAAGTTACAATTTTTTGTTGTAATCCGAGAGGACGTACCCAGTCCTTCCCCTTCCAATTCCGCCACCCCAATCTAAAAGAGCTTCCGACACGCCTGCATTTGTTAAAAGAATCATGATAATCTATATTGTAAGATCCATATTGGCTATTATAAAAAAAAATACACGTTCATAAATTGAAAAAGTTTGTACAAAATTGGGGAAAATATCGTTTTTATATGCAAAATTTTAAATTAAATTAAATTTGATTAATTAATTTATTTTAATTTAACTTCTTCCCTAATTCTTATAATTACATCTTGAACTCAAAACCGTTTGCAAAATTTTGCGCCCCCCCCCCCCCTAATTTCAAATCCTGGATCCGCGCCTGACAATGCACACACACAAGAGATTGACAAAGTGTGAAAGTGGCTGCCAGAATAATAGGCTGTCAGAGAAATGAGCTGTTGTAATAATAGGCTGTCAGAGAAATGAGCCGTTGTAATAATAGGCTGTCAGAGAAATGAGCCGTTGTAATAATAGGCTGTCAGAGAAATGAGCCGTTGTAATAATAGGCTGTCGGAATAATGACCCGACCCCGTTAAGAGGGAGTAAAATGTGAAATATAAAACATGAAAGTCAATACAAATAAGGAATATTTCTTGATGTGCTACCTGAAGTATTGAATCTAGAATATGTAGGTATACAGATGCATGACTTATTTAATCTTCTAATTAATGTACACAATTCTCTTAGACATCGCTGCTTTTTAGAAAATATAATTTCTGGGAATGTCAATTCAATCAATGCCCCATATTTTTATATGCCATTCATACTCGGATTAGAGGAGTTGTCCGGACCCCCTCTCCTGAATTTGCAAAGTATGTACCATACATGTATTATGATCATTGGTCAATGATGCATAGGTGCTCATTTTAGGAGGGTTGTTTTTTTTTCTTGCTACAGGTTTGAACCCCCCCCCCCCACCTTTCTTGAAAAAAAACCCAAAATTCCTGGATTAGCGCATGTCATTGCCAACTTTTTTCAGATAAACTTTCAGATAAATTATTTTAAATACTGGTAAAGCTGTTTTATGGTGGCGGTAGGCTTATATTTCAATACATGTATTTGTTTGTTGGGTCGATGCATTATGATTAAGTAAAATAGGCCTTTAATCTGCACATGTAAGTTTTAAAGTTTAAACTATTTATTTCACAACGATTGACAAACAAGTTGTAACAACTTATGTATCTCGTTGTCCCTGATGTTATCGTGCAGGGTCCATGCTGTGAGAGGAAACCGCAGTACCGGTAGAAAACCCAGGTGTCTGAGTTGGCGACCACCCTTCCATCTCGCATACTATCTATGCAGATCCGAGGATCGAACCCGGGTCGCATTGGACAGAAACGAATGTGCTGACCACTATGCTCCACGGACATCTGTACTTGTAGGTCACTACCTACTTTAGAGTCAACAAACGTACCCATGAGATTTGTCACTACCTACCGAAGAGTCCACAAACGTACCCGTGAGATAGGTCACTACCTACCTAAGAGTCAACAAACGTACCCGTGAGATAGGTCACTTCCTAACTAAGAGTCAACAAACGTACCCGTGAGATAGGTCACTACCTACCTAAGAGTCAACAAGCGTACCCGTGAGATAGGTCACTACCTACCGAAGAGTCCACAAACGTAGCCTACCCGTGATATAGGTCACTATCTACCTACGTCATGTAACAGTCAACAAACGAACCCGTGAGATAGGTCACTATCTACCTAAGAGTCCACAAACGTAGCCTACCCGTGATATAGGTCACTATCTACCTACATGTAGGCTAACAGTCAACAAACGAACCCGTGAGATAGGTCACTACCTACCTAAGAGTCAACAAACGTACGCGTGAGATAGGTCACTACCTACCGAAGAGTCCACAAACGTAGCCTACCCGTGATATAGGTCACTATCTACCTACATGTAACAGTCAACAAACGAACCCGTGAGATAGGTCACTACCTACCTAAGAGTCCACAAACGTAGCCTACCCATGATATAGGTCACTATCTACCTACATGTAACAGTCAACAAACGAACCCGTGAGATAGGTCACTACCTACCTAAGAGTCAACAAACGTACCCGTGAGATAGGTCACTACCTACCAAAGAGTCCACAAACGTAGCCTACCCGTGATAAAGGTCACTATCTACCTACATGTAACAGTCAACAAACGTACCCGTGAGATAGGTCACTTCCTACCTAAGAGTCAACAAACGTACCCGTGAGATAGGTCACTTCCTACCTAAGAGTCAACAAACGAACCCGTGAGATAGGTCACTACCTACCTAAGAGTCAACAAACGTACCCGTGAGATAGGTCACTACCTACCAAAGAGTCCACAAACGTAGCCTACCCGTGATATAGGTCACTATCTACCTACATGTAACAGTCAACAAACGTACCCGTGAGATAGGTCACTTCCTACCTAAGAGTCAACAAGCGTACCCGTGAGATAGGTCACTTCCTACCTAAGAGTCAACAAACGAACCCGTGAGATAGGTCACTTCCTACCTAAGAGTCAACAAACGTAGCCTACCCGTGATATAGGTCACTATCTACCTAAATGTAACAGTCAACAAACGAACCCGTGAGATAGGTCACTACCTACCTAAGAGTCAACAAACGTACCCGTGAGATAGGTCACTACCTACGTAAGAGTCATACGTCTCTGGCCGATCATAGGCAAAATTTGTCGCCCTTCACCGGCACACGGTGACGTCTCCACATGAGTGAAATATTCTTTAGTGGGACGTTAAACAAGAACGCAACAACAACAAATGAGATTCTGATCTTACTGAACAGTGTTGGGATTTTTCTTAACCTACCACAAGTTGAACATCCCCCCCCCCCCGGATAAAAATCCTGGCCGTGATACGCACAAGACTGGCGGTGAAAAATAGTGCACGACTCAACGAGTCCCCAGCCTGCTGTGTAGTTGAATAGGCTATACTTATCCCATTGCAGATAGGACCCCCCCCCCCACTTCATGGAATTGGCAAAGTATATACAATTATTGGTTAATTATGCATAGATGCTTGTTTTAACAGGTTTATTATTTATTTCCTGAGACAAGTTCGCCCCCTCCCCCTCGGAATATTTGGACCACCTCCCAACGCCGGGGAAAAAATCCTGGATCCGCACATGAATATTATAAGTTATATCAGAGACGTACATGTATATATATACGTCTCTGGTTATATGTCTCTGATAAAACAATGAAGAAAATAATGCAAGTGGCGAATATTTTTGTTCATGACTGTGATTTCCTTATTTTGAAATAGATTTGATGGGAAATAGGTATAATAATCATCCTTATTTTGAAATAAGGTCGAACAAACTAAAGTACGAGACAACCTATTTTGAAAACGGAAGTAAAGTTAGAATATCACGTGATGATAACAAAATGGCTGCAGAAATAACTTCGGGAAATAGCAAAAAGGGTAACGTTAGAAAACCAGAGTTAATAAGTAAATTAGAAGGTTTTGGTGATGATGTAAATAATGCTGTCATAATTCCCAGGGAAGATGGAGTTATTACAGTCAGTGACGACAAGTAAGTAAGCTAAGAAATTTCTTCTTTTGGTGGGAGGACAATATTCTTTCTTCGCCCGGAAGTGACTGAAGTCGTAGCAACATTATCTGGAACGCCTACTTTCTTCATCATCTATTTCCAATAACATTTGGACCTGTAAATATTTTGTTTGCTAAATAACCATGGGCACTGGCGTATGAATATTAATTTACATTTTAATTTCTCAAATCATTTAATACAGGACAGTTACGACAATGCTCTAATGTCGTAATGATTGGAAATAACTGTCAGTGAGTTGAAAAAATGACTCATAAACTTGTGGTTTATTAAATTGTGTATTTTCTATTTTTATCTGAAAGACCATATGACAAAATGGCATGTGCACTTAATTGTCTTAATAATCAATAATCAAATGGTTGAGAAATTCATCTTTTGATTTAACAGTTTTAATTTGGCTATATAAACTGAGAGAATGCTTACATAAACATACAAGGATTTAAATATCTAGTACATCCACATGTTACATAACGACAACACAAGCTTTTATTGCTTACATCAGAGACGTATATAACACAGAGACTAGCGGCCTATCGAACTCTCGCGAGATCACAAGCCCGGTATTGTTCTCATCCATCTCGACGAGATCGGTGCAAGATTTGTTCGCGCAGGCGCAGTGACAGTTGTTGCCCGGTATTGTTTCCGTCTATCTCAACAAGATCAGTGCGAGATTTGTTCGCGCAGGCGCAGTGACAGTTGTTTATCTTAGGAATGTGCTCGTTACATCCGGTCATGTTACCCTTCTCGTTTCAAACTTCATGGAAACAAGGTTTCGTTAGACGGAACACCTCGGTAAATAACTTATCCATATATGTTAATCAATGAAAAGTACCGATCTTCACTTCCGCCGCGAACGACGAATCAATAGAGAGTATAGGAAGTTACTAGTCTCTGTGTTATATACGTCTCTGCTTACATGTAACTAGTTAAATGAAACCTAAGATACATAAATAAAAGGTAGGCCACTAGCTATGAATTAAACCATGAATGCACTGTGATGAAAACAGCTGCTCTAAATTAACATTACTGTAAATTCTTAAATAAAAATTAGGAAATAATATCTGTGTGAGTGGATACCCTCACAGATTTTAAATCCTTACCTTTATTTGATCAGACAGTTTTGTTCTCGATGGAATCATACTCTAGTATGTGAATCTTATATTCAAGATAATGAATTACCGTAATCAGCTGTAATATATACAGTTAGACAATTTTTTGTTTGCTTTTAAGTAACTGAGTTCAGAACGCCAAATTTCGTTCCCTGACATTGAGATTTCGCAGTTTTAAAGTTCTCACAATTTGATAAAAAATAGCAATTAATGGAATTAAGTACCTGCGAAAAGTAAGGAACCTACAGTAATCTGTTCATCCATGACTAGTGAATTTTATGGTGGACTAATTTCCATTGCATCTGTCTTCCAAACTTCAAGAATATGTACATATCACTACATGCTATAACACAGGTCAAATAGACACAAAACAGTTTTAAAAAAAGTCAAAAGAGAAATCCTCATCAATGATTTTTATGACTCCATGGTAGCATGAAAATGTCTTCAGGTCACAAGATTTTGTGTTAGCATCCACTTGTGGGTGGCTACTAGCTTTTCTTATCCTTCAGATGAGACAGAGAAAACTGAGGTTCTATACATGTACCGTGTAGGCCTGATCTCACAATTGTTGCAGTATATTAAAGAACATTTACAACATGTACTCAGTGGCCATACATGTACACGGAAGTGCTGAGCATAGGCCAAGTTTGTCTCCCCTCCCCCTTCACCAGGGCTTTGTGATGTCTCCATATAATTAAGAGAGTCTTGAGTGGGATGTTAAACATCAGTTTAGAATTAACATGTTGTAAATTATCTTGTTTCACCTATGCTGCAATACATGTTGTACAAGTGGAATGTACAAGTATTTTTCCATCCATATTTCAACACATACAAAATGACTAATTTTTAACATATTAAGTGAATAATGTACTCTCAATATGAAAAATTAAAAATATAAAATACTAACTAGAACCATTTTAATATTTCATATTAACTAGAATCATTTAATGGGACGTCCGTGGCCAAATGGTTAAAGCATTGTGCTTAAAACCATTCAATCTCTCACCTCTTGTCAGCATGGGTTTGGAGCTTGCTGGAACCTAGACTGATTATGTGAGAAAGTTTGCCAGTTTACTTATGGATGGCTGTTGGTCTCTCCCCTGGTACTTTTGCAACCGGGCTCTCTTCTCCCCCAATAAAAACAGATCGCCACCATATGACTGAAAGATTTTCAAGTGTGGCAAAAATAAACAAGAAAACAAAAAACAAACTAGAATAATGTTTTAACTATTTTAAAAGTGAATACATTGTCTCTTCAATCCATACCAGCTAGGTATTAATGGTAAGAAAGAATTAAGTCAGTGTTAGTCGTTACTGTCTGAATAACTGATTTCATTATCGTCACTGTCACAGCTTACATACCCAGAATGCCTGGGCTTTAGCATGAACGGGGATAGCCAGATAATATCATAAAGTAGACTAAGATGATATTATGGCTTCCTTGTACATGTACATTCTTTTTTTATTTTTTGGATTTCACTTTTAAATTCCTGTCTAACATTACCGTATATACTCATAGATAAGACGCATGTTTTCGCTAAAAATATTGATTTGAAGGTTTGGGGTGCGACTTATCTAGCGGGTATACAAAATATTATGGAAGAAAATGCTCCATGGTGGATGGCAGTCAACATTTACAACATCGTTAAAGTGTTACAATTATTTCTTCGTTATCAGAATAAATATATAAAAATGTCTCTAAATCTATCTTTTTTTAATTACATTTTATTTTCATTCTCTCTTTCTTTTTTTTGAAAATCTCCAATCTTTTTGAAATAGATCTACAATAGATCTACACTAATGCACACTTTTCATGGTCGGGGAATCTATGTCAGATAGGGATGCGACTTATCTGCGGGTCTAAGCTCCAGATCATGATTAATTATGGCCAAGTTAGGGGTGCGACTTATCTACTAGAGCGTCTAATCTATGAGTATATACGGTACTTTTGAATTTTTGTGTATCTTAAATGTCCTATTACAAGGATTTGTTCAAGTATAACAAGAATGATACAGTTTCCTGGTTGTAATATACATTGTATTGTATACTTCTCATAAGATAAAAATCTATGAAATTTAATGTTTTGCAATATCACTCAAGCATTTTCTTTACCTTGACTGTTTTTAAAAGTCTTTGATATCTTTTGCAGAACATTCAGAATTTGGCTGAAAAGAGACACAGGACAATATTGGCCAAGTATTTGTCACACATTACCATGTAAGTAAATACATACATAAAAAAGTAAAAAAAAAAGTAAAAAGGCTAAATTGCTTTTAGATTTATTGGTATGCAAAATGATATTTCTAGGGACTAAGATGTTCATTTGTTATAAATATTTTTCTAGCTTGTGACTTTGACCGTGTTATTTGACCTACTTTTCCATATTCCTGAAATGTAAAGTAATAGAGCTTTCACCCTTTACAGCCTTATTTGTGGTGCAAAGAAGTTTCATTTGGTGCCTATGGTTTTGACTTGACCTAGATGTTTGACCTACATTTGTACTTTTAGTATCTTTTTAATGGGAAGTGATATATGTCTATCATATTTCATATGTACATCCTTTATGACAAAACTTTAGGGCAAAGTATTTGACGTTGACCATTAATTTTGACATTGTGTGAAATAGATGCCATTTCTGTTGATACTGTATTGTGAATCATTGTTTCACAAAAAACACAATCTGTTTGCATTTGGTTCTGGATGTAAGAGACTTTTTAATTACAAAATCTTGTATGAAGCACAATCTCATTTTAATTTAAGATGAATTTGCAATTCTAGATTTAAACTCATTATGTTTCATGGAATATGAAAGTGAAATACATTCATGTGTGCATATACATGTATCAGTTTCAAGATTTCAAACTAATAAGTCCTATAATTTTTGACAAATCATACATTAATCATTTACATGTACATGTATATAGTGTGAGATTTTTATGCTCCCGAAAAATTTTGGAGGAGGCTGAGTATATAGTCACTATTTTGTCCGCCCATCTATCAATCTGTCCGGAGCCATATCTCCTAAACCCTTTCATGTATTTAGGTCATACTTAAAAAATATAATCCCCACGACCCTGGATTGTGGTCTACTTTGTCTCATGTTCAAAGGTCAAGGTAATTCTGCGCTTATGATGTAAAGTCTTATTTTGCCTATACGTCTTTCGCGTATTGAGTGACGTGGATCAAAATTCACACAAATGTTACTCATGACAAACCAGTGTTCACTGACCTTGACCTAAGGTCAAAGGTCAAGGTAATTCTCTAATTTTAAGTTTTCCTCAAGCAAAGTTGGTCTTGGAGAGCATACATCAGTTTACTGATTGCCTTGTTGAAGAATCAGGAATGTAACATTTGTATATTGTGTGAGATTTGTTCATAATATGTGCGTCTACATACCCATGTATACATGTACATCTACATCTAATATCTATTATATTACAATTTTTTTTCAGCACAAGCTTCATCTCTCTTTTATAATGGTGAAACCAGAAAAGCATTTGTTGGTCTTGATAATGGAACAATATCTGTGAGTATAATTTCTACTAAAAACAGAATTTTCTCCTTTTTAAAAACTATAAATAGAAAAGTTACCGATAGAATTTACGTTAAAATATTAAAGTTCTCAGTAGAGTATCACTTTATTTAAAGATATCAATAGAATTTGTCTTGTCTAATTTCAAGTTGGCAGTGATAGTAAATATACATCACATTAAATACCATGCATACTCTTTCAGTATATATTATTTTTATTTCATAGTTCACAGACCATATTTTTAGGAAACACTACTAGTCAGATATTTTTGTCTTACAGAATATGTTGCAGAAGGCCTCTGGTCTGTCTCCAGTTCCTGTGTTCGTCCTTCCACTATATTTATTGGCTGTCACCATGCGGCCATGCGTTCTTACCTGTGGCTGAAAACAAAAACGATCAAAACTTTTTAGAATATCAATACATGTATGACAAATCAACTCTGATTTTTCTTTGTAGGAATTCATCCTTGCTGATGACTTCAATAAAATGTCACAAGTTAGGGATTACTTAGGTAAGATTATTGTATTAGGTGTTGTTCATGTGTCATTGCTGGTCATCCCATAGCTCTTAAAGTCTTAGAAATGGCACCAGGGTTCTTTCTCATATTTCTATGGGTTTCTGTTGAGTTGGATCTCCTATTTCCTATTTAGTTATGATATGATTGGTTATTATACCCCCCGCCAACAAAGTTGTAGGGGGGTATACTGGATTCACCATGTCTGTCCGTCTGTCTGTCTGTCTGTCTGTCTGTCTGTCTGTCTGTCTGTCCGTCTGTCCAGGTATTCCGCACCATAACTCAAGTACCCATGGGTCTACAAAGTTGATACTTCACACATGGGTTGCCTATGACTCAAGGAGGATCCCTATTGATTTTGGGGTCAGAAGGTCAAAGGTCAAGGTCACAAGACTATGTTCCTTGAAAATGGTTTCCGCACAATAACTCAAGTACCCATGGGTCTACAATGTTGGTACTTCACACATAGGTTGCCTATGACTCAAGGAGGATCCCTATTGATTTTGGGGTCAGAAGGTCAAAGGTCAAGGTCACAAGACTATGTTCCTTGAAAATGGTTTCCACACAATAATTCAAGTACCTGTGGGTCTACAATGTTGGTACTTCACACATTGGTTGCCTATGACTCAAGGAGGATCCCTATTGATTTGGGGGTCAGAAGGTCAAAGGTCAAGGTCACAAGACTATGTTCCTTGAAAATGGTTTCCGCACAATTACTCAAGTACCTTTGGGTCTACATTGTTGGTACTACACACATGGGTTGCCTATGACTCAAAGAGGATTCCT
>JACSZP010028694.1:0-18601 GCA_016161895.1 Pinna nobilis
GTGGTGTCTATTCTGATTTACAAGTGGTACCTTTTCTGTTGTACAGATAGTGTAAGTCCTTCATCCCCCTTTTTTAAAACTGCCATGTTTCCTGTTTTACAAGTGGCATATACCCCTGAAATTACAAGTGGTGCCTGTCCTGTTTTATAAGTGGAATCTCTCCTCTCTCAAAAGCAGCGCCAGTCCAATATTATACGACTGCTATCTGTCCTCTATTACACAAGACACTTCTCCAATTTTAGAGTTGGCTTGGTTGGTTGTATGGTTGTGTCCCCCCACTCAGGTATCTTTCACTTATACGGAAATATCAATTGTGAAGTGCAACGCCCCATGCTCAACACTAATGACCGTTGAGCAGTGAGGATTCTTTTTACATGTGGAGACCTTCTGTGACATGGGACCATGGCTCTTTACTGTCTCATCCATAGGACAGGGCAAGCCAACTGTAGCGTGGTATGGGTTTGAACCAAATCCCTAATATTGGATACAAAAATGCTAACCATTGAGCCACAACAGCCCTCTGTACTATTTAAAATATGGCACCTGTACTATCTTAAAAGCAGAGCGTCTCCATCCACATCCTGTCATTGATTAAACAAACCTCACAGACAACAGAATCATGCAAAATGGAAGACAACAGCAAAGTAAGGGAATACGAGAAAAAAAATCATCGAAAGAACTGAACTTAAAACTTTTAACGGAAGAGAGAAGAATCAGAGAAAGACAATTTAGGATGCAACTACATTACATATTCTATTTATAGAAATAAAATGATGAATTAGGAGTTTTCCCCGTCATATCCTAGAAATATGTTAGAAAATTGACTAGGGTTCATACAAATTTGAAAATGAAAATCTCAGTTACCTCCCTTGTTCATTCAAAATTCGGATTTTCTTCCTATGTCTTGCAAAGTGCTTGAATTTGATTCTCAGTTCTCTGTGAAGCACTTGAGACCCCAAAGGTACATGTAAGTGCTCGGCAATTACTTGAATGTCATTCTTTTGGCATTCAGACAGAAATTATTTTTGTTGAACAATTTTCAGTGACTTTGATCATGTTTAGTTGAAAAGACATACTAGGTGAATAAATCAGTATAAGAATGTACTGTCCTCTTCTTGTTCTCTTCCATTTGTTAGTTTGTGCTTTAATCTCATATAAGTTGTCAATACAGTGTTTCAGCTAGACTTTCTTGAAAGCGGGCCAATTGGCGCATCAATTCAAAAAATGTGGGCCAATTCTAAAATTGCCATTTGTATCATCCTATACAATACGTTGCTGTCTAGGTTTTCAAAAATCTGTAATATTGATCCTCCCTTTCATTTTTAATACGTAGACTCCCAAATGCTTCACTTCTCTAAGACACAAAGCTGTAAATTGTCTGCTTTCAGAGACTGCTTACTTTGTCACATGTTTTTTCCATGCTTGATTACAAGTAATGCTAAATGATACGATGACTCTTTTGAGTTCCAAACGTATAGACTAGAAGTGTATGAAAACTCCCGAGGTGTTGAAAACAGTGTTGGTCTGGATCTTCAAACCGCTTTGTATTGAGGGTAAAAACGAATGACTGTTTCATGCGAGTAATTAACATTGAGCTATAACCAAACTACATGTAGGTAACTTAAGCGAAACTTTAAGCATATAGACATTGTCTTTGGCGCAATCCCGCAAAGGCACAGTCTAGCTGAAACACTGTCAATATCATGGATTCATGATTAAGCTTCTTGTAGAGAATTTCATGATATAATTTGTTGAATTTTCTTAAATTCAAGATAAGTGTCTTGTTAAAGGCATCGCTTAGAATCTATGAATATGTCCGTGGCAAGTCATTAAAAGTGCTTGAATGTGGTAATTTCAAATCTGTATGAACCCTGACTATATATATAATATGGCAAACCTTCGTCTGATATGTCTGCAAGCAAAATTACTCTTGATTAAATACCTATGTTCAATATCATATGCGAGAGAGAGAGAGAGAGAGAGAGAGAGAGAGAGAGAGAGAGAGACAGAGAGACAGAGAAAGAGACAGACAGACAGAAAGAGACAGACAGACAGAGAGAGAGAGAGAGAGAGAGAGAGAGAGAGAGAGACAGACAGACAGACAGAAAGAGAGAAGAGAGACAGACAGAAAGAGAGAAGAGAGACAGACAGAGACAGATATATATATATAGAGAGAGACAGACAGACAGAGACAGAGACAAAGACACACAGATCCATAATATTAGGTCTATTTTTTGAGATTCTGTATCTGTTGCATTTTACATGTAAAGTCTGTTTTATTTCAGATGTCAAGGAACATTGATAGGAAAAGGAAGCACACAAACTATCCACGAAGCAGTGAAATCAGGACAAGCATACTGACTGCATGAAGCTATGTGCCAGAAATTACATGGTAGGGTGTCTTCAACGATTATCAATAAGAAATTAAGTTTTCTTGATCCTGATGATGCTTCATCAAACTTTCACATGACCCATTCAATAGCAATCTCCGATTACAAGGGCACACAAAAGGAAAACTGCAATGAAGCGTAGAATTCACTGACCTGCTGGTGCCTGAGTTGTACTGGTTGTTGGGGATGGTGTTGTCGTTGGCTGGTCTTTAGGACCTTTCAACAAAGAGAGAAAAGTCAATAAACGTTGTTGAACAAATATTGCATGGCTCTGAGGGCAATATGTGAGTTTATGGACTGGTCAGTCACGCAAAAATATTCATATGGACCGGAGTGAAGCTGAGGTCCATATACATGTTTTTTGGTGACTGTCCAGTCCATTAGATTAAGATATTGCAAAAAAGGCTAATCCACCCGAGAATTTAGTATTATAGTGCCATAAGATAAACATTACTAATTACTTGAAATAAATGTGAGCTGTCGTTGGTGCAAAAAAAATTACATTGCCGTTTTATTCAATACAGTAGGGTCCGTCTATAACAATTCAACTTAAAATGAATTCAATGCTATAACAAAGTGGAAAAAATCCTAGGAAAGAATGACTATTTATCTATACATGTAGTAAATTCTGATGCTTAAAATGAAGGATGCCTTTTAACGGAGTCAACCCCCTTTGACTTTGTTATAGACCAACTCCACTGTATTTTGTCTCATATGCATCCCAGAGAGATCCCATGGTAATCAAAAGTACAAATATTAAATTACTTTTTCGTTGTGATTTAGGCTCTTAATTTAAGTTTACAGTCACCAATAATAGCTCGTGCACGGCCATACCATAGTATGCAAATACATAAAGTATATGCGTGAACTCTAGGTCACATACCCAGAGATCCTTTACTGCGCATGTTCAAACTTTAAATCGCAACGAAGCAAAGTCACTATCCAAGTTTGTTTACGGGGGAAATGGCACATGCTTTCTTGACGCTTGGTTATCTTCGTAAAATTTGCAAGGAATTGACTAGGAATGAAAAGGGCAATGGCGTGTTCAAACAGACGGGTTCAGTGGGTGTATTTTGCAAGTTTATTGCTATTATACGCTTTAAATTGTACAGTAAAACTTCAGTAAGTCAAAGTTTAATAGACCATTTGAAAAAGTTCAAATATCGGGACTTCAAGTCATGAATTGTTGAGTTTTTCGATTTTATCACGATGTTTTTTGGTGGCATACAATGACACCGCCTTTCCTCGCACTCACATGTTGTAATGGCATGCTAACCAGTTGCCGATGCAGCAATTGGCAAAATGGGTTCCAAAATGCCGATGGGCAAACTCTACTACAGGTAAACTTATAAGGTTTACTTATATGTAGTGATATCCTTTGTTTCTATTGCGAAGGAACGGAAAATTTATTAGAGATAACGGAAACTTCAACTCAAAACTAGTATTCTTAAAGGATTATTGAAATAATTTAATTCCGGACAATGAGAGAAGTTTAACATAGTGAGAAATTTGAATCGTTGAAGTTCGACTCATCGAAATTTTACTGTAATTTTTTAGTCATCTGATCACCTTGAGGGTTTGTTTACGATGAATAAGAGTCGACGACTGCTCATACTGCATTAAAGTAGAGGTAGAATCGTGCAAGGATACACAAATATTCAATACCCTAAAATGCAGACCTTCTTTCTTAGATCAGAAATATTAGGCAATGCAAGGGTGAGAAGGGAAAAATACCTCAATGGAAAAGCAAAAGAAAAACATTATCTTACATGTTTTTGCTCCTGGACTCTTGGGACATGCTGAAGAGATTGTTGTATCATCATCAGCAAGGCACTCTGAAAAAAAAATCATTATACTTAATATCAAGCAGCTATCTCCAACTAAGTCAAACAATAAGCTGAAAAAGACACAAAATTGAGAAAATGAACTGCCAACTGTATGTTTACTTATAAGGGAGTTGTTTTGATGTTTAACGTCCCACTCTGGAATATTTCACGCATATGGAGATGTCACCGTGTGCTGGTGAACGGCGACAAATTTTGCCGATGCTCGGCCCTTATGGTCGTAGAACAGGGAGGGTTCTTTAATATGCCATTATTTACTGTGACACAGGACTTTAGTTTTTAATGTCACATCACAAAGACAGGGACAGCCAAATGCTATGTGGCTTGGGCTCGAACCCGGATCTCTTGATTCGAAGTCAAACACCATAACCACTAGGCCACAGCTGCCAGGTAATTTGTACACAAATGTTGCACGTAGGATAGCAAAATCCTCTTTTTCATGACTGAGAGGCTTTGATATACAGCAGGGCATTTTTTCAAACAAATTCATAGCCAATATTGGGTGATGTTCTCAATGGCAAATCATATCTCTTTTTCCCAATTTCCTGAAGATGAAAATAAAATTCGGGCAATGTATTGCCAAACAGCAAAAAAGATAGATAGTTGTTAGACTGGTATTGTATATTTCATCATAAATAAATCAATAAGTTGTAAATAGGGATCTATTTTGATATTTACACGATGAACAGATATCATAATGATATCAAAATGTGGCGAAACTCTCAATTCCAGTGCCACGGGCCATGTTCCTGAAATGATGGGGAAAAAACCCTGTGCAGCAATAGCCGATTTCCCTGTAACAAGCTCTACAATAATTTACAAACCATCTGACAGTACATCCTCAGTTGATGTGCAGTTGACAATGTACGTGCAGTTCAGATCGCTGGCGCAGCACTCCGTCTCATTCCCTTTGAAATCGGCACAGGAAGCTGAAACAGAAGTAAACGAATTTCACATCACAAACATTTAACACGTGCAATAACAGAACTGTTGACTTTACCATTGTCAGTGTTTTCTGGTCTGATGTACCTGTAGTTTTGCTACCCCAGTGTTCCGTTTTTTTACATTCTAACAATTGATTTGTAATTTTAAACAATTCCTTCAGATAAGACAGTAAAAGGCAAGGTCCCTTGTCACAGTAGGTGGTATATTTCAAAACCCTCACCGCTCAGTGGCCTTGAGTGTTAAGCATAGGCCAAATTCTATAGCCTTTTATTGGCATTTACAATGTAGTATGGTATGGTATTGTTGTTTAAGGTCCTACTCAAGAATATTTCACTCATGTGGAGACATCACCGTCTGCCGGTGAAGGGCGACAAATATTGCTTATGCTCGGCACTGCTGGCCGTAGAGCAGGAAGGGTTCTTTAACGTGCCAACACCCACTCTCGGTTTTTACTGTCTCATCCGAAAGACAGGGATGGCCACCTGCAAAGTGGTGCTACCTGGCTCGAACCCAGATCTACGAATTCGCAGTCGAACACGCTAACCACTTGGCCACGGAGGCCCCTATTATGTAATAAAGTCTCCACAAAAATGAGAGTTTTTTGAGTGGGAAATAACACAGCAATACAACAACTTCTATGCATTAGGAAAGTAATCACAAAAGTTCTATGTCATGGAGTACCACAGCATGTTAAAGAACTTCATCAGTTATTACTAGGGCTGTCCTTGAGGGACAAAACACCATGCTCACCCTCCCTTTGCAGGAAATTTTTCTCAACGGATTCTGCTTTTCAGAACCTCTTAACCCTTTCACCACTGCGGACCGTAATAGACTAGTCCAACACAATACCGTAAATTGGGATATTTTGGCATCGCAAAATTTGGCCACTTTGGTCTCAAAATGATAGGTTATTTTTTGGCCAATTAAATTTTGGCCATTTAGGTTTTTACCATGTTTATTTGGTTTTTACAATGTTTAAAATTGGTCTACCTTCATATTACTGTCATTTGAAATATTCTTGAAAAACAATAAAACAGTCAATGATCAGTCAAACAATTGTCCACGGTATGATAAAATTTTTGTGAAGTTAGTGAACTTGCTTAGGAAAGGTATAATTACATTTAATTAATTCAATTATCCTGCAGCCCCGTCCTGTACACGGTTCTTTTGTTATAGAAGTGTACTTACGGCATGAATAGAAAATGACACACGGTTCTAAGACAAACACAGATTTACCTGTCACGTTTGGGTACAGACGATCTATTAATAACCGGAACAGTATATGTAAACTCTAGAAACATTTCCGGATTAATGTTTGAAACGGATCCGGATTTTCATGTCGTCTAACGTGTACATATTTTGGACAGTTAAATTTTGGCCATTTTCCTAGAGTGGCCAAATTGGCCAAAATTAAACCATGGCCAAAATATCCCAATTTACGGTAGAAAGGAGCATACTACTTTGATACTTAGGGGTGAAAGGGTTAATGAAACAACTATCATATTAAATGTCTTCTTTTAAAAATTAGCACTTGATATGATGAAGGCATGTATGTTATACAAATGTACAAAGCCCTTTTCCTTATACTGTAAGTACTTCTTAACCAGACAGGTGGACAGAAACATTCCTATGTATGGCCTGACACTTCATTTGCCAGGAGTTTGATAAAATAATCAGCTTGAAGTGGCCAAAATACAGCTGATCCAGTGTTGAAAGTGGCATGATAGATGAAAAAACAAAACAAATATTGAATACATGTACATACCAACTGCTGCAGGACCTAGAGATAGAAAAAAAAGAGAATTGTTTGCAAGTCACATAAGTTGAAGACACTTGACAAAAAGGAAATATTGTGGACTACCTAGCTATGCAGGGACTAGAATCTTACTGAATATGAATAAATATCTTAATTAACTTAGTGTAGCAGTTTGAACGATGGATCCATAAAGAGAGAGAGAGAGAGAGACAGACAAACAGAGAGAGAGAGAGAGACAGACAAACAGAGAGAGAGAGAGAGAGAGAGAGAGAGAGAGAGAGAGAGACAGACAGAGAGAGGTGACATAAATGACCATATGTTATCTTACATGTTTTCTGTCCTGGGTCCTTTGTACATTTAGCCTTAATTGTGTCATCATCATCAGTCAGGCAAACTGAAAATACGACCAGTAATCAGTATAAACCCACAAAACAATAAAAAACACATAAAAAAAGAACCTTATACACAACATGTTACATGTGTATTGTGAGTACATATTGTACTTCATAAAAAAAGTAATCAGAGCAGTCAAAAAACAACACAGTGTAAATCCAGAAATTCTTGTGGAACTTTATTTTAGGGAATCTTTTGTTATGTAGTTATGCATGCACGGATCTAAAGTGGGGAGGGGACTGAGGGGGGTCCGGACCCCCCTGGAATCGGCATATATAGCATTATTGGCCAATTATGCTTAGATGCTTATTTTAGCAGAGCTATTTTTCCCTGACACAAGTTTGAACCCCCCCCCCCTAGATAATGTGGACCCCCTCTGGAAGAAAATCCCGGATCTGTGCATGTTATGTGTGATACTATATTTTCACAAGTGTTAATTTAAGTTAATTGTTCATGTTGTATGCTGCATGTCAATGTCAGGTTAGAAAAACAAGCGATGATTTTTTTAGTGTGAATAAATACTCTTGCTTAATTATGCGAAAATGAAATTCTCGTGAATAAAATGTATGGATTATAGTCATTAAACGGAACTGTAGTACCCTTTGGAAGCTCATTAGCATGAAAGTCAAACCAAGAATCTGTGTATTAGCTAGAGCTGCAACATGTCAGGAGTTAAGTAACGTCTCGATTTGATTTTTTTTATTCAAGAGAAAATTGGGTTACAGATGTACCTGGGAAGAGACCACAGGTCCATAGTTGTTGTTGCGTTGTTGTTTAACGTCCCACTCAAGAATATTTCACTCATATGGAGATGTCACCGTGTGCCGGTGAAGGGCGACAAATTTTGCCTGTGCTCAGCACTGCTGGCCGTAGAGCAGGGAGGGTTCTTTAATGTGCCAACACCTACTGTGACACGGGACCTCGGTTTTTACTGTCTCATCCGAAAGACAGGGACGGCCAACCGGTCCATAGTAAACTGGTGATTTTTCTCACATAATCAACTAAGGTTCCAGCGAAGCTATAACCCCCACTGAGAAGAAGTGTAAGACTTAATGGTTTTAAGTGCAATGCTCTTACCATTTGGCCACAGAGGCCAAAGCCATCTTTCACAAGAGTACAACAAAACGGTACAATATATGCCAGGCAGCAAGTCCGGAAAACTCTTTGACCTACTCTTACCTGTAAAGTAGGTCACAGTGATCCGAGTCCTCTGAAGTGGGAACTGAATCTGTAGCTCTGTGAGAGTGAGCTTATGTACAAATTTTAGCATCTGATGCACATGCTTAGCAAAAAAAGACTGAAAAACCACGACCTTAGACAGATAGACAATGCCATAACATTATACATCCCAAATTACGACAGGCGCATAAAAAAAACCAAACTTGCATACCTGACACGACTGTATCATCATCTCCAATACAGTTAGTGATGTAGTTACATCCAAGGGTACTGGCACAGCACTCCGTCTGGTTCTGATCAAAATCAGAGCAGCTGGCTGTAATCACAAAATAATACAATCATTATATTTCTAATATTATTTTCCTAAATATAATCTATGGTACAAAAATGCTAACATGCTAGTCATTGAATTAATGTACAGTGGAACCTCGCTATTAAGACCATCCAAGTGGCTGGCCAAAACTGGTCTGACTAGTGATGTGGTCTGTTTTAAAGTACAGTGGAACCTTGCTAGTAAGACCATCCAAGTGGCTGGCCAAAACTGGTCTGACTAGTGATGTGGTCTGTTTTAAAGTACAGTGGAACCTTGCTAGTAAGACCATCCAAGTGGCTGGCTAAAACTGGTCTGATCAGTGAGGTGCTCTCCTAAGTACATAGGAACCTCACTATTAAGACCACCCAAGTGACTGGCTAAAACTGGTCTGATCAGTGAGGTGCTCTCCTAAGTACATAGGAACCTCACTATTAAGACCACCCAAGTGACTGGCTATTATTGGTCTGATTAGTGAGGTGGTATCCCAAGTGAGGTCGAAACAGCTTAGAATAATGAAAGACAGGCTAACTGTTAATGGCCTTAATTGCAAGGTGGTCTCTTAAGAGAGGTGGTCTTTAGATGAGGTTCCAGTGTGATTAGAATATCTCAATTGAGTTTTTCTGACTGTCACATACCATACTGTATACAGGGTTATTTTTGCCTGGTGTTACATTCACCCTAATTCACTTGTAAACGGTTTGACTCTATTTTAAATTCGCCAAGTCTTATTATTATATTTCAAATTCGCCCAGTCTTTTTATTATTCTATTCAATGAATTTACCATTTAGAATTCGCCCAGATTTGAATTTGCCAACTGATGATGAGGGCGAATAGGACTAAAATTAAACAGGGTGAAAACTTCCTTAAATTCAGTTGTTGCCAAGAATACTCAAATAACAGAGAGGCTTCCAATATTTTATGTAAAATTTGGACAACTTGTTAAGAGAAATATTTATTTTCCCAATGAAAGACTTTTAAAAATTCTTCATTTAATTTGTACTAAAATTTACACTCCTGCCAATGAGACTGACAATTCTTCCCCATGGAAATTTTTCAAAGTTAGCAATTCTGATATACATGCACACTTGTAGTGTAACTTTGGGTTGGCTTTCATGGGAGTTGGTCTCCTTAACGGACTTGCATTTTAGGTGAGTTTCTACAATGTAGGAAAAAGTAATTACACCTACCTATATCTTCTGTGCCTGAAAAAAACAAAAATTAGCAAAGAGTCAGTATCTAAGTCTTAAATCATCAAGATGTGACAATTATCAAAAGTCAGTTATATGCACCAGAGATAATAGAAGGTTTGTGATGCCCGCCATCATTAGACCGCTATCGTTTTCAGTGAGTGTTCTTTTCCCTTCTTTCTCTTTGATTTCTGACTACACTATACATTCAGTGATTTGACAGCTATCTTTTCTAATCACTTTAACTTCAAAATATGAATATCCCCAATTTGATTGGCATTTTCAATCAAGCCCTTTGGTACTCTGTCTGTCTGTCTGTCTCTCTCTCTCTCTCTCTCTGAGCATCTACAATTCCTGTCTAATTTAGAAATTTATAAGAACCTAATGTTAGATTTTGGTCGATGTTTTTTATCCTTTACAACACACTTTCCACTTTCCATCTAACACTCACTTATTCAGTTATCACTCTTAAACTAAATAAAGTAAAGCTTAAATTTGCTCAGTCATGCATCTAGAACATAGAAGAGATAATGTTCATAAAAAAAACGAACAAATAATCCTATCTGATACTCACAGTTATTGACTCGACTTTCGGTGGCATTAGAACAAACAGTATCTACCGCTGTTTCGTTGATGCACCCTGATGATAAAAATATACTTCCATAAAGTCAACGTGTATTAAAAATTTCAAGGTAGAAAGAGTGTTACCTGAAAACTAAACATAGAATATGACATGTACCTGCATGTACACAGGCTAACCTGTTTTAAGAGAGTGTCTAAAGAAGGGTCACATATGACAGGTACATGTAGTCTCTAAATTCAGGTGATGCATACAGGAAAAAGCCAATTCGGGAACCATACGTTTAGGTCAAATAAGACAGGTTGCCCTTTAATTCAGCGGGCCGCTAAGTCAGGTTACATGTACATGTAGGCTGTATATGCAAACACTCTGCACCAGGAAATTTGAGCTGCCGTTAATTTTTTGGCATTTTCAATATGAGAAAAGAAGATGAATTTGAGACGGTAGCTAAATTTTCAAACTGCATCCTTGAAACACAGACATACATGTCATCTACATGTACATGTATGAACCTTTAGTGATTAAGAGTGAATATTTGATGGTTGGTTGTACAGTCAGACCGCTTTATAACGACCGACAGGATTTTACCAAGAACAAACATACATGTACATGATGTTGCTTACTGTCCTTGAAATGGAGTTTACAGCTTACAACACTGACATAAAATATTCCGAACAAACATGCATTTTAGTTACTAAATCCCACGATACAATGACACAAAAATTTGTCAATAAAAATTGCCACTTACATCTGTATATGTTTCGATTATTTATTGGTAAAGAATTGGTAAAGCGTCAAGAGTGACGCTTGTTAAAACAAAGACTCATTGGCTTCGGAGTTACATGGTGTGCACTTGACTGTTATGAAAAGGGTGCTACGAGACACTCAGCTACAGAAATGACTAAGAGACCTGTAAACGTGGGGAGGGGGGGGGGGGATAATAATAAATAATAGAACAATTAAAAACTTGTGCTGAAGCTGACAACATGTACATGTGACATCCAAATCAAATGTGAATCAGGAAGACAAAATAAGATTTCCAAATACTGTAAAAGGAGATGCATAAGAAGTCAGTATATAGTATCAAGTTGACACACATGGCTGACTTCATTCATATTCATAACCGAGTTACCTTTGACAAGACTAGAAACTAGAATGTAACGGATGGGCGCACCGATGAAAGAGATGAATAAACAGACTATAGTAGTATGTACATGGATTTCAGTCTAATATATGGTGCAACAAGACATACTTCATGGAAAGTAGGTCAGGTTCATGATGATTTTTTACAGAATCTCTTAAAAGAATAAAAATGCAACAAATTTTCATCACCGCATTTGACAGTCTCGTGATTTGATCTTTCACCATCAGACTGAAATTTTTAGTGGAAAACACTTAATGATTTGTACATGTACACAGAACTTTCAGGTTGGTTGTATTGTTATTAAACGCCTCTCTGAAAAACCCTCGACTCACATGGAGACATCACCGTATGGCGGTGAAGAACTATTCAATTTTTTCTGCGCTCACCACATAATGTGACGTATGGCTATTGAGCAGCAAGGGTTCTTCAACATGCACTTTAACATATATATGAGACCTTGATTTTCACCGTCTCATCCAAAAGACAGGAGAAGCCAAGTCCGGCCAAGTCTGTATTTGAACTCACGACCGGAATATGAACAAGCTAACCATGGAGTCATTTGTGATGGCTCTTCAAAAGGACTTTCAGTTTCCTTTAATTCTGAAGTATGCAAAATTGCATTGATCAGCATCTGATGCATTTAGGACAGAATCAGGACATAGTAATGCACACATGCAAACTAAGCACTTTAGAAAAAGCAGATCTATCAGACACAGCCTTCCACAAACGACTTGGAAGGCAAGTGGTGTGAGGAAACACCACTTCCATGGTACATGTATTCATGCGAGTTCCTACAGTTGAGAGCTGTTATGCTTTACTTATAAAGTGCTTGTCATAAGGCCAGAATGAGACAATATTCAACTATTTTATTACTGTAAATCCAGATATACTCGCGAGAATTTTATTTTCTGGTAATTACGCGGGAGCATTCACTCCCGAAAATAAAGCCCTTGCGAAATATACATGTGTAATAACCTGATATTAAAATGCATCAAACAACACAAATTATTAACTTAAATTCACAAGCGAGGAAATAAAGCATCGCGAATAATTATATAACCATTTATTCGCTAAAATAAAGTTCCGCAAAAATTTCTGGATTTACAGTACCGTAGTAATAGAAGAAAAGTCATATCACTGGTTGAATTTGACTGTTCCCTGATTCCAATGAAACATTGACTTATTGCATGTACAGTGGAACCTCACCTAAGAACCACCTCATTTAGGAGACCACCTCACTAATCAGACCAGCAAAATTCAGTCCGTTAATTACTCTTTAAGGCTAGTTCAGCGTAGCTTAGGAGACCATCTCACAAATCAGACCAGTTTTAGTCGGTCACTTGGGTGGTCTTAATAGCGAGGTTCTACTGTACCCGATTCTCTTTTGACAGCATTATTGTTGTTGCTGTTTAGCACCCCACTCAAGAATATTTCAATCATATGGAAACGTCACCGTGTGTGCCGTTGAAGGGTGACAAATTTTGCTCAAATCCTCGGCACCTATGGCCAAAGAGCAGGGAGGGCTCTTTGACGCGCCGACACCTACTGAGACATGGAACCTCGGCTTTTAATGTTTCATCGCAAAGACTGGGATGGCCAACCACAGAGTGACCCTATGTGAATTCAAACGCCAAACCCTTCGTTTCGGAGTCGAACATGCCAACCACTCGGCCATGGTGGCCCTACCTGAGTCTCTATTAAAGGGACTTAGGAAGAAAACAAGAAGGTGGAATTGTTATCACAAGAAGACAATTCGGAACATGGACCGTGGAACCCACTTATATTGAACTCATATATTGAAATCCCGTTTAATTTGAAATGATGCTCAGTTCCCAACTAAATCACTTTACTACTACTTTTTCCCAGTTACTTTGAAAACCCTGTTCATTTGAGAGAAAGCTTCATTCCCCTTTGGATTCAGTTTATCCGGGTTCGACTGTACGTTACTACAGTGGAGTTGGTCTATAACAAAGTCAAAGGCGATAGACTTTTGACTTTGATATATGCATCCTTCGTTTTAAGCATCAGAATTTACTATATATGTAGATATAAATGGTCATTCTTTTTGGGGATATTATACCGCTATGTTATATCACTGAATTCGCTCTAGGCCAATTCGTTACAGACTGACTCTACTGTATATATTAGTATACGTCAGTACTGTTATCAGAATATACCAAATTTAAACATTGTCAGAAGAATCCATAACTCAAATATGTCCAATTTCCATTCTTTTCCTCTCTAAGATCAATGCTTTATGAAGATGACAACAATGTACCCTTTGAATACATTAGAAAACGGCTGCACCTTTGTTAGTCTACGTCAAAATACACCTCCATGAATAGATGAGGTACAGTCACAGAGCCCCCATATTAAGCAGTTTCCTCTCTTACACAGCCAATTTCCCATGATTCCTGATTATGTTGCTGCCTGGAGGAAGTTTTAAAAACAGATGAACTACAATTTTTTAAAACCCCTGCATTGATTGGCTGCCTCTCTTACGTGGCCACTTTCCCTTGATACTTTGTCAAAAGGCTACTTCCTAGTGGTTTGACTGTGACCTTTGTGTACTTACCTGTAAATTGTCCAACGCTTGCATCAGCTGCAGTGCAGGTGATATAGGTACAGTTTGATTGACAGCAGGTGTCCGTATCATTGTAACTAGTACAGGCGTCTGTATCTGAAATCAACAAGGAAGCAAATAAGTATATGTATATGTAATGTTCAAACAGAAATATTACAATCTGACATTATCTGTCCGTCTATAACTCTTCAAGGCTTGGTCAACCTCACATAAGAGATTCAGCTTGTCTTTTACTATTCTAGGCTATTGTAACCTCACTTGGGAGACCACTTCACTAAACCGATCAATTTTAGTCAGTCACTTGGGTGGTCTTATTAACAAGGTGCTACTGAACTTCATGCAGTAAGTGAGTAGCTTTTAACTAAAAATTGTGCAGTGTTGACAGAAAACAATACCAAAACAACTGACTCATAAAAAATATTTGGACGGACCTAATTTCTACTGAAACGTCGAGGTCATACGGAGGTGGGAAGTATGAACTCGACGTTTCAATAGAAATTGGGACGGACACTTGACTAGTCCAGTTCATTCTTTTGTTAATGTTGTATTGTTGTTTAACGTCCGACTCGAGAATCTTTCACTTATATGGATACTTCACCAAACTAGGCTTGGCACTACTGGCTGTAGTGTAGGGAGGGTTCTTTAATGTGCCAACACCTACTGTGACACGGGACCTCGATTTTTACTGTCTCTTTCTTTTGTGACATAAATCAGCTGTGAGACAGATGTTATCATTGTACCCACAGAGGTACATGTACACAAAATGAAACTTGGGTTTCTTTTTCTTTAATCCTTTTTTTTCACAAAAAATGTATTGAAAAGACCTGTGATAGGTAAATGTGAACATGTGTAAATGTGTAACATCTGAAGCATGGTGGATACTTCACGGAAAACTTACGGACTTACTTATCACAGAAATGATACAAACATACATGAACACAGTGATAGCTAGATGAATACAAAAGAAGAAGCGCAGCTGCAGTTAACCGCTATCTTGATAAACCAAATTTACCAACCTTGAAAAATATTTATTGGAGGGAATTCTACTGGGGGAGACTCAAACTTTTACTACCGGTAAGAGTTAATAGAAGATTTTAAAATTTTTATGGGGGTGAAATGTGTTTTTCCATAAGAAGTTATCAAAATTTTACGTGAAAAATAGGGTTTCTTCATCAATGGGTGAGAATCGGTAAGTATCATATATAATAATTAACATACTTCAATAAGAGATCTTACAATACATGTAAGATACTCTGATGGGGCCATCAAGGCTCTGTGGCTAGCATGCCCTGCTTCTGATCGTGAGGTTGTGAGGTCATGAAAGAGCCAATGACATTGGCTGTCCTTGCCCATCGGATAAGACCACTCAAGAACTTTTCACTCATATACATATACTGATATAGAGGTGTCACAGTGTGTAAAGGGCGACAAATTGAATTTGCTTATGCTCAGCAATTGTAACCGTGGAGTAGGGAGCCAAGAATTCTTTAATGTGCCAACACCTACTGCTACAAGGGACCATGTTTTTTACAATCTCATCTCAAAGACAGGGACAGTCGCATGGCATGGATTCAAACCTGGGACCTCTCAATAAGAAGATGAACACACTAACCCAGGGATTTACTGGACAAAAAGTTGTTTGTACCCCTAAAGTTCATTAATGTGCATCCATTTGGAGGCTTACTAATAAAAAATAAAATTCATATTTCCACTCTCATCTCCATCTCAATATGATTTACACTAATGAAGTTGAACTTTAAGACAATAAAACAGTACATCATTGTCATGTATTTCATTATTTCATACAGATAACTCATTTGTTTTATTTATACGTTAAATTTTGAATATATTATTTGTGGACCCTTCAATATATCGATTGGACCCTCAAAAGAAAACTGCATGAAGTCCAAGGAACCCCTAGAATTAGGATGCCAGGTAAACCCCTGCTAACCACTAGATTATTCCCTCCCCCCCCCCCACCATATTCTCTCTAATTAATGACAAAGTTATGAGAAACACTTTCAACCTTAAATGCTGCAACAGACAGATCTTCAACAATAGAAAAGACGACACCATTTGGACACTTAGTATGGTTGAAACTGAAAGAGTTAATGCGCAACTTCCAGGTTTTTTTTTCACTTCTTTGGGAATGGGGTCGGGTCCCTTGCAATTGGGAAAATTGGGTGATTTTGGTACAATTGGGAAATTTTAAAAGAACATGAATTAAACANNATTTCTCTTGATGTCATGGCTTTAAATTGATTAATTTCATAATCAATTTTTTCATTGCTAAGTTTAGTCAGAGATAATATTTTCAATTTTTTCGAGTGTAGCAAATTGGGAATTTTGGATCACTTNNTATTTGGAGTTGGGAATGGGTCCTTATAACGGACCCAAATTGACAGGAATAAAAATCCCTGACTTCTTTTTAGAAAATGTCAGGCTTTCTTAGGACATGAACCAGGATGTGAATACGTGCGTATATACAACTGAATGATCAGCAACATCTGTACGCAGCAAAGTACGGTGAAATATAATGAAATCAATTCAGCTGTTTATCGAGAATTGAAAATGTTGACACAGGATGTTCCGGGAGGACAAATGTTCAATTGTTCGTAAGAGAGACCAGAACCGTCACAAATATTTAAGTTAAGAAGAGTACAGATAAAAGTATTAAGTGAGATATACAACTAGAAAATGAAGTGTGTTTGTAAGACACAAATGATTCCCTATGTCTGTGAACATGTGTTGATTAGCTACATGTAATTGCAGCTAGTGCAAAAAAAGAAATGGACTAAGTCAAACTCTATGCTGTTTTAATGTTCTTTAACATGCCGACACCTCTGTAACATGGGAGCTCGATTTTTACTTTCTCATCTGAAGGACAGGGACAACCAAATGCAGCATATGGCAAATTCAAACCCATGGCTTAACAATCAGAAGGCAAAAACGCTTATCATCGAGTCTCAGGGGTAAAGCCATCAAAGCTTTATGCAACACACAAAGTCACAATAAAACTGTCACCGGAAATATAGTTTTATTCCATTTATTCTTGATTTTAAGCCAGTCCAGCAATAAACTTATCTGCATCTTACAATTTTGATTAAAATCAATAAACAAATCGGATTAAGTTTCTAATTATTCTGATGAATTGATCATAATTTCCCAACAATACCCATCCAATATGTACTAGTACACAAATGATGGCACGTATATTTGTACATGTAAATTACATCATTTGAAATCTATATCCACATGCATCAGCGATTAAAGTGACTGGTACAAGCTGTGTCACCGTAGCGATAATGTAATTAAGATTTTTTTTTTACGTTAGGATAACACGTGTTCCTATGTAATTCCACATGTATGTGTATAACAAGACATTTCTAAAAAATTTATCTACAAATCCTAATCCAAACACCCCTAAAAACCAATAGACTCTTCATGAAATCAATGGCTTGGGCAAATCCAAATGCATCTTTTGGGGTGATTGAGTTTGTGATTGCTGTCATATATTTCCCAGATTTACAAAGTACTGTACAATGTACATGTACCTGTATGTTTGTTTATCATAAAAATATCATTCAGAAAGAGCAAAGAAAATTCTTTTCAAACTAAGAGTACACAAGTACGAATTAAGAGTTATCATTTCAATCTTTATCACAAAACGCAAGAGCACAGAGCTTTTAATTTTGTAGGTCGGCCACCAGCTAGCTCGTGTGCTAGCTTCGGTGCATCCAATGAAAAATTTCAAATGTGTGTTTATATGATCTGTACCGGAATGTTTATGTACAAAGTAAACTGATGATAAAGGAAGAAAAATGATCAACTATAATTGTGTATTTGTAACATACTGTACCAGTAAGAAAAATGATCAACTACAGTCGAATCTTGAAAACTCGAACGTCGTTCTCTCGAAGTTCTCGATCTCTCGAAGTAAAGCTACGGTCCCGATTTTTTTCCTTAATAAATTAAGCAAATTAACTCTCGATCTTTCGAACGTCGAAGGCAATTTTTTCGATCTCTCGAATTAATCTCACAACCAAAAGCTTAAAATACCTGTGAAATACTATCTCAATCTTTTGAAATGCGAATTTTTGACAGACATTGTAATTACCACGTATTTTTTAGTAATCAAAGGGGACGACAGTGTTATATTAGTTCAGAATATTTACTTAAATGAACAGTGTCAGTGAATGGGAGTGAACAATAGGGTTTTGGACGGTGGAACAGCGTTCAGCTGGATAGTAATCGTATTTTTGAAAACTCGAAGTCTCGAAAACTC
>JACSZP010028695.1:0-12211 GCA_016161895.1 Pinna nobilis
CACTACTGCTGATCTACATCTACCTCTGATATCTATAAGGTAACCTCAGGTGTTGAGGTGATCACTACTGCTGATCTACATCTACCTCTGATATCTATAAGGTTCTCTGATATCTATAAGGTATACCTCTGATATCTTCCACATGGCTTGCTTGATCCATGAAAGAAACCTTACATCAACTACCAAGCTCATTATGCAACGTAAACTCCTTAAATCTTGCCAGGTTTAATGGTTTAGCATGTAGATCATGATGTTGTTTTTCTTTTTTCTCAGAGCACTATTCCTTATGTCAAAAAGTGGTTTTAAGCCTCCTCAGCTCAAAGATAAGTCAAAGTGGTAAGTATAATGTTCTCACTGAGATGAGAAGGTTGATATACAAGGCATGAAAGTGTCTTTATCATGATGGCTGTGAGAGATACTCATTTGTCAATCAGTGTGTGTGTGTGTGTGTGTGTGTGTGTGTGTGTGTGTGTCAACCAGTCTGTCATGCTTAAGTTCTCTGGACTTTTTTTGCCATGTTCTCAGATATGGAGATGATTGTCATTGTGTAGCTTCATTATGAGCAGTTACAGGTCACAGTAGATCTACTTTTATGTGAGTTACTGATGAATTCAAAATCAGTGTGCAGCTTTATAATGATTAGATCTCTAATGCTATCTGTTCCCGTCCGTCGTCGTGTGTAAACTTTTAACATTTTTTACTTCTTCTCAGAAACCAGTGTGCCAATTTCAACCAAATTTTCAAGGGATCAACATCGGGTGATGCAGACTCAAGTTTGTTCAAACCATCCCTCTTGGTCCAAAAATGGCCCTGCCCTGGAGCCAAAAAAGTTTAAATTTTGCAACTTTAAAAAATCTTCTTCTCTGAAAGTACAAGGCCAAAACTACTGATTTCTGGAATATAGCATCCTTTTGGGATTTAGATTCAAGTTTGTGCAAGAGAAGGCCCTGGGGGTCATTTATAGCCCTGCCATGGGGTTAAACATTTTCCATTGGCCTACTATAGGATTTCACATTTTAGGCCTCTTCTCAGGAACCAGTGGGTCAATTTCAACCAAATTTGCCAGGCATCAACATTGGGTTATGCAGACTCAAGTTTGTTCAAACTGTCGCCCTTGGTCCAAAAATGTTCAAATTTTGTAACTTTAAAAATCTTCCTCTCTGAAAGTACAAGGCCAACTCTACTGATTTCTGGAATATAGCATCCTTATGGGATGTAGATTCAGGTTTGTTCAAGAGAAGGCCCTGGGTTCATTTTTGGTCCCTTCCTTGGGTTAATTTTTGGTCCCACCTTGGGATTAAACATTTTCCATAGCGTTACTATAGGATTTCACATATTAGGCTTCTCAGGAAACAGTTGGCCAATTACAACCAAATTCATTACTCAGGTGACCGTTAGGGCCCCATGGGCTTCTTGTTTTTTTTGTTGTAATTTCTCTTTGCCATGCTTTCAGGAATTAAGCTGAAAATCTCTGTGTGGTTTGATTACAGGTATTGGTAGTTTGAAGATATGGTCAACCCTTATCACAGTTGACCCACTTTTACATGAGCTGTTACCTTTTGAAGGAAATTGTTTCCAGGATTTTTTTGATTTTTTTGCAATGTTTCCAAATGTTATGATTAAAATAAATGCCTATTGCAGATAAAGTTTAAGAATGTATAAGATTAGACTTACATTGTGATAAGTTTTCAATACTGGCACTTGGGAATCCTAAAGTTGTGCTTCTCCATGGAAATAAAACTGGTACAGGACCTTCTTCGTAATAGTCCACTCCTCTAGATAACTGCTTACCTTGGATTATTCATTGAATGTTGTAGAAAATGAAAAGTTAAGTGGTCTGCCCACCACCTTATTTTTTTCTGTGAAAAGGCAGGTTTTTTCCTTAAACTTGGTAATCAAGGCTTTTCTTGGAGTTTGGTCCTTCCAGCTGAATTCTGAACCACCTAGCTAAAATTTGATCTTAGGTATGCTTCTTTTCTCTGCCAACTTGCAAGTTGATCTAATGGAACCTTACTGAAAGGTCAAATTCTATGACCTCTTTCAATAAGAAATGAACTTTAACCTTCAAAATTTTAAGGTAGAGTCGTGAATATGAGTTAAAAAAGGTTGATGAGTTACAAATGATTAACAAACTAGTTATGACAACTTACATCATGTCTCTGGTTGGCCCTGATGTCTGAGTGCGGAGGTCCTTTCTATTGGAGAAAACTGGTGGAATAACTGGAGAAAACCCACATACCTGAGTTGAATTCACCATATTCCCTCACATACTACCTATGCAGATACAGGGATCAAACCCAGGTCCTGTTGGTGAGAAGTGAGTGTGCTAACCACTACACTACCTAGACACCTAATGATGACTGCTCAACTTGAGCGCATTCCAGACAAAGAAAGTGGGAAAAATCTCACAGGATTTGATCTCTCAGAGAGGTTTTATTAGAGCTACATATGACACTACACAGGATAAGGAATTTAGTTGGATTGGGCTTGCACCAGTATACCAACAGATTATAGACTCAGTAACATAAGTTCTACTGTAAGTCTGCATGTGGATAAGTGTATATCCTGGACTTAACTTTATTGTTGTTACAGGTCAACAGTTTTCCAACATTTTATAAAAGTTGCTCTTACAAAAAATCCCAAGAAAAGGCCTACAGCAGACAAGCTGTTAGAGGTATGTTATTCATTTCTGTTTTTGTTTAATTAAGAATTCTAAGTGCTGCATGTGTACCTGGTATGATCAGCTGTATTTACACATATTTGTATTGAAAGACAATGATAAGATTATGTCAGTGTCAATCTCATTTGAAAGAGAATATTTATGGTAGGAGTGATTTTTTAGATTGTATTTATTGTACAATATTGTGATGTCTCATTAGTGAAATGCTTATGCCCAAGTTATTTGTTTTATAGATAAATGAGACAAGCTTAATTTTCACATACATACACAGTCGAATCTTGAAAACTTGAAAGTCTTTCTCTGAAAGTTCTCGATCTCTCGAAGTGAGGCTGCGGTCCCGATTTTTGTCCTTAATTAATTAAGCAAATTTAGTCTCGATCTTCGAACATTGATGTCAAATTTTCGATCTCTCCAATAAATTTCTCAGTCCAAAGTTTCAAAGTACCTGTGAAATTTCATTTCAATCTTTTGAAATGCAAATTTTTGGCAGATATTGTAATTACCTCATGTGAATGAAGATGAAGAAATTGTTAAATTATTTCAGTTTATGTATCCATGTAATGAGTGATGAGAACAGTGATCGGAAAATGGAGTGAATAAGAGGGTTTTGGGTCTGCAGAATAGCTTTCAGCTGGAGAGATATCGTATTTTCGAAAACTCAAAGTTTATCAGCGCGTCCGAACACTTTGAGTTTTCGAATTTCAACTGTATAGTTATATGTATGTGTGTATGTGCATGGTGCATAGTCAAAATAGTATGGTAGATAAAATATAGAAACAGACATCTTGAACTAAGTTTGGAATCTTTTCTTGAGTCAAACTTCCAATGAGACAAATTAATTTTCACAGTCCATCAATTATTGAGAGTTTTGACTGAAATTGATAAAAATATAAAAGTTTGCTCATCTATATTTTTACACTAGATGTTCATTGTTCTGATGGTATAGTAAAATCAAAACGAGTGTGTTTAATTGCAAAACAAACTGTTTTATTTACTGTATACAGGGAAATTTTCGCCTGTGTTTTATTTTCGCCTCTTTCACCCTCCTCATCAGTGGGTAAATTCAAAACTGGGTGAATTCAAAATGGTAGATCCATTGAAAAGAATAAAAACGCAATTGGGCGAATTTAAAATGGGGGAAAACTGTTTACAAGTGCATTAGAATGAATATAACACGCAGCGGAAACAACCCGGTCTACAGTATGTCATTGATGATATTCCATATTTTAAAATATTTTACCCTTAACAGCATCCATTTGTTAATGCCGACCTGTCACGGCACTTGACCAAAGAATTATTAGACAGATCACGCAATCCTGCCAGTACGTTTGATTTCACAGAAGATGAGGATGGGGTAAGACTTACTTCTTCATTTTTAGAAAAGCAAAATTGAATGCCAGTAACCTTGTCGTAAATGAACCAAGTTTGTAAACTATACCTTATTTAGCTCTCTTGAGCCAAAGGCTCAAGTGANNAGGAAGGCTGCTTAGAATGTTAAACTAAAGAGTGATATATAGGGATTCTGAAGAAGTGTTGTTGGTTTTGGTTCCATTCAGAAATCAGATTTGAGCTATTTTTTCAAATAGCAGGGCTCCATGAACACCTTTACTTTTGGTTACCATTTGGTGCTCTACTCAGAGTTTTACTCACCATTTGAAATTATTTGTCTACATGAACAAAATCTTAAGTTACCATCCTGAAAAATAATTCATCATAACTGGATCAAATGATTAAAAAAAAACAAACAAAAAAAAACCCAGCAAGTGTACAAGACCTTATGGTTGCAATTTTGAGCCCTGCTTAGTCATTTTTGGACAATTTCAGTTAACACACTATACCCCGGATTTGCATAAATTGCACGAAATTCCGCAGGAAGCATATCTGTTTCAATGCTAAGTTTATTAAATAGTTTTACTTTAAGGTTTAGTGAGTTTTTCCACTTGAAACATATCAACAGTAATGCACAGTGTTGTGCAATTGGGCTCCATCATACTTGTTTTAAAATATGTATGAATGAGAGCATCAAAAGAATGCTTAATACAGGGGCACTAGAACATATTCCTGTAAGAGTCTTAACGATCCAGTCAAAGCATCAACCAACATAATAAAAAAAGGACCATTGCAGCACCAGATGGATTATAAAATTCTTGGATTAATATTAATGAGTCAGTCAGTTAAGGGAAACTCTTCACATTTTGATTTAGGCCTGGTCATTGGTTCCCTGGATGGACTCTTTTTTCATCACTAAAATAGTTAAAGAGCTGATTTGTTGCGATGGTATATCAAATAGTTACAGATACAGTTTAAGTTTTGTATCATAGGACCTATTTTTAGCACATGTTTTGTCCTTGAACATATTCAGATAGGGTCTTGTATAGTAAGGCAATTGAAAATGCATTTGTCTTCTAAAACTTTTACTATGTTGATTATTGTGCATTGTGATATGTGCATAGGCAATCTCAATGAGGAAATAGTTCCCTGTTGCGATGGTAGTTTACCACAACTTTTTGTTTGTGTTGCAGGTACTACAGTATGCGCCTCGGCGAATATCTTCACAAAATTCACGCAGTAGTGCTGCAAGGAATAGTTTAGAGATTACAGGTATGATTTTCTCTTAATACTTACCTCTAAAATGCATTTGTCCAGTATAAATTTAAACTTGGCAGGAATGTTATGTGGAAGTGTTTTCATCAGTTCTCCATTTTTTATGCTCACCTACCATAAAACATGGCAACCAAGGGAGAAATCTTGATTTTCATTGGTTGATGTCCAAGAGTCTTCTTCTCTGAAACAAGTAGGCCGAATGATTTGAAACAGCAGAACTAGAAGGTCCTCTATGAAGATTCCAGTTTTAACTCACCTGAACCAAAGGTTCAAGTGAGCTTTTCTGATCACATTTTGTCCATCCTTCCGTTTGTCTGTCTGTAAAATTTGAAAATTTTCGACTTCTTCTCAAGAGCCACTGGACCAATTTCAACCAAACTTGGTACAAAGCATCTTTGGGTGAAGGGGATTCAAGTTTGTTCAAATGAAGGGTAAGCCCTTATCAAAGGGGAGATAAATGAGAAACATTAAAAATTAGGTGGGTGTCTTTAAAAATATCATCTTTAGAATCACCAGACCAAATATCATTAAACTCATGTGGAAGCATCCTGATAGAGTGTAGATTCAAGTTTATTCAAATGGTGTCTGCTGGGGTCAAGATGGGGCCACAATAGGGGCCCAAAGTTTAACATATGTTTATGTTGGAAAATATCTTTAAAAAAATTTCTTGTCAAGAACAGCAAGTGTACAATTAATCAAATTAATATGGGAGCATCATTATATGGTGTAGATTTAAGTGTATTCAAACTGTGGCCCTCAAGGTCAAGATGGGGCAAAATAGGGGCCCAAAGTTTAACATAGGTTTATATAGGAAAATATCTTTAAAAATCTTCTTCCCATGAACAGCAAATGAACAATTAATCATATTAATATGGGAGCATCATTATATAGTGTAGATTCAAGTTTGTTCAAACTGTAGCTGCATGGGTCAAGATGGGGCCACAATAAGGGTCTAAAATTTAACATTGGTTTATATAGGAAAATATCTTTAAAAATCTTCCTCTCAAGAACATCAAGTGTACAATTAATCAAATGAACATTGTAACATCATTTTATAGTGTAGATTCAAATTTGTACAAACAGTGGCCATCAGGATCAAGATGGGATCACAATAGGGGTCCAAAGTTAAAAAATGAGAGGTTCATCTTTGTCCATAACTTTCAATAGTGATATATTGTAAATCCAAAATTTCTGCTTCTCTGTGAAATGTTCAGGTGAGCAATGTGGCTGAATGGGCCTCTTATGTGTTGTGATTGTGCTGCTTTCATGGTGGCATCAGTGGCACATTGAACTCTATGGAGACACATTTTCCATCCTTTTCCTTGCCAATTTGCACTCTGTAAATGTTTGATAAAACAGCCTCTCACAACAATTCATATTTGGTACTCTTTTAAACTGTGTCCAACATGCCCATCCACCATCCAAGATGGCCATTGTTAAAAAAAATTCTTTCAAATGGGACTATTTCCACAAGTCAAAATGTCTTCAATTTTGAATTTGAAATAATGTATTTTTTTTTTACATCCACAGTTACAATGTTTCATTGACTTTAATATGAACTTTGAACTTTTGTTAATTTTGACAGATTTATGTAAATCATGCATAATTATGCAAAAAGTATTTGAATATCTTCTTGTCGGAAAATATTTGTGAAACTTTGCCTGCTTGTTCTTTGGGTGGTCCCCTTTAAAAGTTGTGTTGGACTTCCCCACCAACCAAGGGGTTCCAAGGTGGTCACCATTGAAAAAAAATGATATTCCTTTAAAGGCTGTTACTTCTTTATTTCAATTTACATAGTTATACTGAATTGTATAGCATGACTCAGCCAGGCAAACAAGACAGTCTTTATGACTGAATTTGTTTAACATAGAATCCTAATGGAATATTTTTTTTTGTCTTTCATGAATAAGGGCCAGTTTGGTGCCAGGTGAGCTGTACAGGCTCCCTGGATGGGGTGGGGGCTCTTGTTGTAAGAATCATCAGAAATTTGCTCTATCATCTTTAAAACAATTGTTGTGGTGTCATCAGCTGTGGTCCATATTTGAAAGAATTATGATTCAAGGTTGGACTTCAACATGGTGGATTTTCACTTGAAATTCAACAGGGAAAATATGTGGTAGAACAAAGTATCAATTAGTTGCTTTAAAGTATTCTTTCACTTTATTATTTGCACACTTTTTGATGCTAAAATTACATAGTACCATAGGCTAAACAGTTATTAACACAAAACTTTCATTTCTCTCGATATTTTCAACCCATATCATTTCACTCACGCAATAATTATTTGATTGAATAATACTTCGAATTGATCTTTGTCTCTTGCTAGAAAAATGATAAAGGACAAACTTACAAAAAATAATAATAATAAGATTGAGTTTACAGAATTGTTAAAACTGTGCCGGATTTTTCTTTTTCAGTAAATATTCCTGGTGAGGTAAAGTATTGCTTTAGATACCTTTTATACCCTGTGGGTAATCTTTGGATTCTTCCTGTAACCTTTAACATATCTATACACAACACCTGACATCTCTTTGATACTAGTTAAATGTCCATATCTTGTGATTGTGTATGTGAGAAAAAAAAGGGATAGACAGTGATATGAAATCCATATGTCTCTTTATAACTCACTATTTCTTATCATGCACCTAGGCATTAGAAAACAGATATATAAGACAGATGTGTGTATATGTTTTGTTTTGTTTTTTCCTGGGGGGGATTAAGGTTGTAGCAGTAGTCATCTGAGAGCCATCAAATGGTTGATTTTCTATCTCTCACTGTATAAGCTATTTTTAAGTGGGGCTGTTCTAAATGAGTTTAGTGAAAAAAGAAGTATAGAAGATGGCTAGAAGCACCATTAACCAATAGAACAGATCTGTAATACAAACTCCATCTTCCTTTCCCTCTGTCTGGCTGTGTCTATACTAATCAGCATGCTCCATGTTTTGTAGGGATTCTATGACAAAGCTCAGTGGGCATCTGAGGACAAGGTAGGTCATAGTTCTTTGTTACTAAGTGGTTTATGTAGCAAAGAGGTAGCCATGTGCTCATGAGTTGGGACCGTCATTGACTCATCACATAGCTGATTATTTGTGGAACTGTGTGATATCATAGTGGGCATTTTATTCTATTTTTTTCAAAGTATTAAGTAGTGTAAAGTCACAAGATTTTACAATATTTAAAGTGTAAATGTAAAGGTTTGGTACATCTAACAGGGAGGCCATGTCATGCTGAAATCAAATTCAACACCATAAAGTTGTTTTTGAATGATTTGGAAGGTTATTTACCACTGCATCAATTTCATTTTGAAAGATTTTCTCTTTATTTCATGCAATAACAAAGAAATTTGATTTGAACTTGTTTCTCATGTCAATATTTTTAGGTCACCTGAGCCAAAGGCTCATGGTGACCTATTGCAATTGTGTGGTGTCTGTTGTCGTGCAATGTCTGTTGTGCGTTATCTGTTGTTAACTTTTCACATTTTCGACTTCTTCTCAAGAACCACCAGTCAGATTTCAACCAAACTTGGTAGAAAGTAACCTCATATGAAGACGCATAAAGTTTGCAAACTAAAAGGGGCCAGCTCCCTTAGGGGCCCAAAAGGGGAAAAAGACTGATAAAATTGGGTACATCATTAAAAATCTTCTTCTCATAAACCAGCGATCAGATTTCTTTCAAATTTAGGTTACTTAATTGTTAAGTCAATATCTGCAAACTTAGCGAATGAAAATTAAATTGGTCCATAAATGTGCCAATAGGGGCGCTTTAAGTGCCATGGGGTATTGTTTTATGGAATTTGTTTATTAAATCAAAAATATCTCAGAAACTATTGGATTTTTAATATATGGTTACTGTTGCATAATTGTAGAGAGCAATGAGTTCTACCATCCTATGAATTTTCAAGGTCATGGGGTCAAAGGTCAAGGTCACAGCATTTTGAAAATTCAAAAATTTCAGTTAAAGCCAAATAATTCTGTTGGATTTCTAAAATATGGTTATGTTGCATAATTGTAGAGAGTAATGAGTTCTACCAATAAGGGAAGTGTCAAGGTCATGGGGTCAAAGGTCAAGGTCACAGAGCAATTTGAAATTTTCAAAGCCAAATATCTCAGAAACTATTGGATTTTCAATATATAGTTAATGTTGCATAATTGTAGAGAGCAGTGAGTTCTACCATCACGGAAAGTGTCACTGTCATAGGGTCAAAGGTCATGGTCACAGGGCAATTGGGAATTTTTGAAGCCAATTGTCTAAGAAACTTGGATTTTCAGTATATATAGTTACTGTTGCATAATTGTAGAGAGAAATGAGTTCTACCATTCAGGGAAGTGTCAAGGTCATAGGTTTAAAGGTCAAGGCCACAGAGCAATTTGAAATTTTCGAAGCCAAATATCTCAGAAACTATTGGATTTTTAATATGTGGTTACTGTTGCATATTTGTAGAGAGCAATGAGTTCTACCATCATGGAAAATGTCAAGGTCATAGGGTGAGTCAAGGTCACAAAGCAATTTGAAATTTTCGAGCCAAATATCTCAAAAACTGTTGGATTTTCAATATATGGTTACTGTTGCATAATTGTAGAGAGCAATTTGTTCTACCACCATGGAAAGTGTCAAGGTCATAGGCTCAAAGGTCAAGGTCACAGAGCAGTTTGAAATTTTCGAAGCCAAATATCTCAGAAACTATTGGATTTTTAATATGTGGTTACTGTTGCATAATTGTAGAGAGCAATGAGTTCTACCATAATGGAAAATGTTAAGGTCATAGGATCAAAGGTCAGGGTCACAAAGCAATTTGAAATTTACGAAGCCAAATATTTCAGAAACTTGGATTTTCAATATATTGATTTTGTGGCATAATTGTAGAGAGCAATAAGTTCTACCATGGAAAGTGTCGAGGTCATGGGTTTAAAGGTCGAGATCACAGAGCAAAAAAAAGTTCGGAGCCAAATATTTCAGAAACTATTGGATTTTTGATATATGGTTACTGTTGCATAATTGTAGAGAGCAATAAGTTGTACCTTCGGGGAAAGTGTCAAGGTCATTGGGTCAAATGTCTAAGTCTCAGGGCACTTTGAATTTTTTTAAGCCAGATATCTAAGAAACTTTTGGATTTTCAATATATGTTTACTGCCACATCATTGTAGAGAGTAATGAGATCTACTATTTTAAAAAAGTCTCACGGTTGTCACGTCAGAGGTCAAGGCCACATAGCAATTTAAAATATTTAAAGCCAAATATTTAAATATAATAATGATAATGATCATTTGATTTTCAGTACATGAATGCGTTATTGTAGATATCGATGAGTTCTGCCAAAGATCAAGATCACAGAGCAATTTGAAATTCTAGGAGAAATCTGACCAAATGGTTGCACATTTTTTTCATTGGCCCCTTTTCAGATTTTATTTGGCTGAAACTACTATATAAAAACTGTCTAATATATGTTTGAGTAAAGAGGACAAAATTCATCAGGGTCCCTTGTTGACATATTGTTTCATGTTTGCTCACGTTACTGTTAAGGCCAATTGGGCCTCTTGTTTATGATAAGGTCTACATTGTCTTAGATCAGTCTATTATAATCTGTAGTTTTGAAAATGTTAAAGACCTGACAAACGCTGGGGGGTATAAGTCCCGTTTAGACAGTTCTAGTTTATCCTGTCACTTTTGTTCCCCAAAAATTTGTCTAGATAGAAGAATCTCCCAAATTACCAAAAATAAGACCGTAAAACATATTATGCTTTCCTAATTCTGCAATCACTCATGGTGTATGGTATAAAAGTAATCAGTGCGTAGTCATGTTTTGTTCCGATATTGCTGCAAAGCTTTGTCTAATGTTCCCATTGCTTCATAAAAAACTGTTAAAATTACAGTGGAGTTGGGGGGCCTCCGTGGCCGAGTGGTTAGCGTGTTCGACTTCGAGCCGAGGGGTCCGGGGTTCGATTCCCGCAGTTGCCACTCCGCGGTTGGCCGTCCCTGTCATTCGGATGAGACAGTAAAAACCGAGGTTCCGTGTCACAGTAGGTGTTGGCACGTTAAGAACCCTCCCTGCTCTATGGCCAGCAGTGCGGAGCACAGGCAAAATCTGTCGCCCTTCACCGGCACACGGTGACGTCTCCATATGAGTGAAATATTCTTGAGTGGGATGTTAAACAACAACTCAACAACAACAACAGTGGAGTTGGTCTATAATGAATTGACTTTTGACCTCTTTTTAGGCATCCTTTGTTTTATGTATAGCAGTCATCATTTCACTGGCTATCAGGGACAGAACCAATGGTTTATGAATGATTGATGAATTATTTGACCAACAAATTTTAGTGCATTATATTGTCACTGTGCACACAATTGTGATACATATAATATACAAACATGGCGAAAGCACACAAAGACCAGGTGGATATTTCTTCTTATGTTTCAAGTGTACAATGTATCACGATTTTTGGTTGGTTTGTTAAAACCCTGCAAAAGTATGCCTTTTTGTGTATCAAGGGACTTAATTTTCAATTTGTAATAGGCCTGGTTGGGTAATATCTTTTTCGCTATATATATCAGAATTTACTGTAGATAAATAGTAATTTTTTTCAGGGGTTTTTTATCCATTCATTATAGCACTGAATTCTCTTTAGGCCAATTCATTATAGACCAACTCTTCTATAACTCCTTGATCCATGTAATTGCTCCAGTACCAGTTCTGTATTTTACTTTCCTTTCATCATCACCGTGGTTCATCCACCATCATGCCAGTGGTGAGATCAGCACAAAAAGTCTAGTAGTAAACATGTAGTTTTGCATGAGGTGGTTCATTCCATCCATAACACTGACAAAATTTGAGAGATTCAGATAGTATTTTCGGAGAGCTGTCCAGTCAATGAAATCTGGAACAAGGCTGGATCAGTTGTATATGAATTTTTACACCTATCCGTTTTC
>JACSZP010028696.1:3795-23816 GCA_016161895.1 Pinna nobilis
TATATATATATATATATATATATATATATATATATATCTTTCTATCTTTCTATCTACTCATCCTTCTATCTATTTATTCAGTTACATTTATGCATGTGTTTGGCAATACCCGTTCACTTTTTTAAATGTTCATTAATTAAGCCCGTTTGTATCATTCTTAACCATTGTTCCCCTTATTTGCGTATTGACACTATATTAATCATACATGTATCTTTCGTAAAGTACATTCGGGAGGATATGAGAATAATAAATTCCACATTTCACGCATTACAGCATTGTAGTTTCATAGAAAAATTATTGTGTTGATTTATCAATTTGATTCTATGCGTTACTTGTGAAATTCATTAGATGTCGCCTATAATTGAAGTACTATTTACATCGTAGATACTTTCTGAACGTTGGCAATCTCTATTACGGATGTAAAACCGCCTTTTGGACTTGAGATTTTAGAAAATGTAAACACCAATTGCGTACAATGAAGCATTTCCCGTATCCAATCTGATGAAATGAAAGATAAAGAAGGAAATACGCAAACCCTGCTGTTAGTACACGTATCCCACACAAAACTGCTCGGGCGTTGGAATATCATTTTCTCGGTTTTCATCTGTTAGATAGGTTCGCAGCAGGGTTAAAAATCAAAGGCAAGCGATACTAATCTAGACGGAGAAAAAAACTCTGATAAATATGTCAACAAATTCGTATGTAAACAATATAATGTAAAAACATAAGTTCAAACGTCCATAAGACTAGGATTGCTGTCAAAAATGTCTGACGGAAAGATACTGTTTATAATTACACTCATGAAATAAGAAACCAATCATTTCTTCTATTCTTGTAATGCTTTCCACGTGAATGATGTTTAGGTTGTTCAGCTTTAACGGAATGAAGTACTGCGCTTCTTATACCTTCACAGCGTTGATTTGGTAGCATGCCCGTCAATCAAGGTGATAATATATCCCATTAGAGACGTAGGAGTTACTTCCCTTTTAGATATGTTATCCAGCACAAATAACTGCTATTTCTCCTGCGCTTATACATTTCTCCGCCGCCTATCACCAGGTCATAAGTTAAAACCTCAACGGAAGTTTTTATTAAGCTTTTCCTTTATTTCGGATTTGAAAATAAAAAACGTGTCCCTGCACAAATAACCCTCACAGCTCAGCAATCAACATCGACGACCGTAGGCCGAAAGTTTCAGTCCATGTTCGTGATTGAAGGGTAAATAAAAACAACACCTTAACATTTTTAATAGCAATAAAAACGACACCAGCAAAAACATTAAGAATATTCATTTCTTATTCTTTGGTACACCTTACCGGTATAAGAGTATACATAACCCCGTTAAATTGCAAGGTTTTCCACATATTAGCTTCCAATATCTGATGAAAGATGTCAGTAATTGAAAACAATTCTAACAATTAAGTTTCATTCGCATAGTTAACATTACAAATAACGTATATTGAACATTTTTGCATTTTCCCAAAACAACAAACTATCAAATGGTAGTTAGCATAATACCATGCTAATGAGTCGAACCAATGCACGCGTTTGCTATCGGTAAAATGAAACTCGCGGATACACTCTAATAGCTTTACGGATTTTTGCATGATATTTTAGAAAGAAAATATTATTCAAATTAGATGCATTTGATAGGCAATCGGGTATGAAAGGGGAAATAACAATCTGTTTAGCTGAACTTTAATCTTAACACTCAAACAATTGATTATTGGAAATGTTTGTAAGCGTTGTAGCTGAATTAATGTCTGTTAAAAGAAGTATATTCATTCAGATACGTGAGTAAAATACAACACAAATACGCCAGAGAGAGAGAGAGAGAGAGAGAGAGAGAGTGAGAGAGAGAGATTGTCATTTCTCGATTGTTCATAGTTTTGAGCAAGAAAATGGTTCTGTATCAATTGATTGTTGTTACATGCGTGGAAATACAGCAACAGTTTTCCCAAAAGTAAAAACGTACAATACACTTTAATAATTTAACAAAAAGGACATTTTCTGTATTTAAAAATATTCATGAAACGCAACGATTATGCTTATATTACATTAAGTAATGATCAAAACAGTTGCTTTAATTTACAACTATTAATTTTTCTGTTTGTGCAAACCTTTTCAGGTAATGCTACAATAATGAAAATTTTCCCGCCTATATTTCAACACAAATTAGAATGATAAAAACAAAGATGATAATATAATACAATTTAATACTCAAAAGGCTAAATTGGTGAATTTGAAAAAAAAAATTGTTTTATTATAAATGGTCCACTTAAGAATATTTCACTGACATAGATATATAAGCGGATACCAGTGAAGATCTTCAGGTTTTGGTAACAAACAATTTGGAACAAATTTTAAAAAACCCAAAAATTAAGATACGATCTAAGTAAAATGAAATTAAATTATTGCTTCCTTTTTTTCTTTACTCTGTATTTGGCTATTCACGTCAAGTGGGTTGCTCTTTTAGGTGCGTTTATTTTTTGTTTTTGTTTTTTGTTGGTGTCTGTTTTTCGATTTTTGAATTTCGAATGCCCCAATGGAACTTCAAATATTCTCATTTTGCGATGTACATTTTATAGTATCTTAAAACAAATATCAACGATAAAAGAACTTTGAAAATCAAAAGCGTATTGTCAATACCCATTCTATGTTAGTCATTGGTTTTACAAGAGGAAAATCCACACCTCTGTGTCCTGTCTGAATGACAAATTAATTATAATTGTCATTTCCGACCGTACACTTTTATACATGCACGTTTACATATCTTTAATGATTAGACCTTTTTTCAGCAAAATACTATTGATATTTGAATTCTGCGATTACAACAAGTGTCAGTGGTTCAGCATATAACTGATGAACTTATTCCGTATAGTAATACATAGGCCCTGGTCTTACTGCTTTACCCTTGTATTCTATGAACAATATGGCTTTCATGATTAGAGCCTATTTTAGACAAACTACAAGGATATCTATTTGAATTCTACAATTGCAACAATTATCAGAGGTTCATCATTTACCCTGTTCCAATATTCCTTAGTTAGACACATCCACTGGTCTAAATGTTATACTCTTTAATTCTGCGAACAATATGAAAGTACGCGGAAAAGCCTATATGTCTATGTGATATCAAGATAATTGGTATTACTCCGTACCTGTCGTAGTTTATTTTCATTTATATACAAGTAAAACAGGCCAGCATTTAGTCAAAATACCGGCAAATACCTCACCCTTCTGATCTTACCGCGAACAGCACCTTATTTGTTTTGTCAACCATTGGACGGACAGTTACAAGCGCTTGTGGTATAAATACATGCATTCGTAACTTCAAACGTTTTGTTGATCATTCAAGCTTCAGGCAGGAAACATGGTGTGCGAGGTATCAATTTCACGGCGACAAGTTGCGTTGAGACGCCAAGAATTAAACTGCTCCAATATTTACAAAGAAAACATCGAACAATTGGCAATATTTTTCTAAACTTCAAAGAAGATTTCTCTCAAAACATATATCGTTAAACCAAATCTATGGATAGGATTTCAACTGCTGTCGGTTGACATATCTCGCGACATCTTTAACGTTGACTTGATATTTGACGGGAACGAATATGGGATTGTAGATTTTAATTGAACATCTTGATAACATCGACGAAGCGTTTTAGTTAAAATTATATGACATTTGTGTGAAAGTGATGACGAATTTGAAATTGAAGAAGATATTTATCTTGCCAGTATTTTACAGTATTTCAATGATGTTGGATTATGGAGGGAATTTGCATGACAGCGACACCTTTGGCGTCTAGGGTCGGGTTTGTGTCAATCATACGCTTAAGATCAGAGTAATAAAATTCATACTTGATATTAGATATACGACAACAAACCTGCTATTATGTTTTTATGCGGTCGTGTTGATTTTAAGTTATACTAAAAAAAATGTATATCTCGAGTCCTATGTTTGCACCGTAAATACAGTAATTCAAAAAAAGAAAGAAAAAAAGAAAGAAAGAAAAGAAATCAACCGGACTTTTCTGTCCTTTTTATTTTTAAAATATCAATTGCAATAAATCCTCTATCTAGACATACAGCAAGACGAACAGAGACTGAAATTCAGGAAGCCTGGCACGATCAAACCAAATAAGGGTCCCCGCACTGAAGATTCTTTTTCAATCTCGCTTACCTGAACCAGTCCGCTACCTTGTCCATCAAACTGGAGCTTAGATTTTCAAACTGTTTTTCAATGCATTATGCAAAGGGAAACGGTTGTGTCAATGGAAAGTTATTTTTCTGGGTAGTACACATACACAAAACAAGTATGTACTGTTTTACCATTTTATAAGTATAAACATTTTAGTTTACAAGACCGGGGCTAAGAATTCCGTAATAGATAAATAAGAACCACCAAGTACTGCTCTTTTCAAAGATCTAAGAAATATTGCCAAATATTTGTTTTGCAACATCTATTAAGTCTTGAAGAACCAAAGTTAAAATTAAATTTCATGTGGTATATGATAACTAGATGTAAGCCGATTTGTTATTGCTTGACTCCTTCATTACAATTGTATAATTAAAAATTAAATCATTCATTTATAGCTCTTCATCGGCATACGGTGGTATCACAAAGCGAAGGATTCGCATAAAAGGGCATAAAACACAAATACAACCAACAACCAACCTGAGATCCATGATCCGTTTAAAATACAGTCTAACTGTTTTAAGAGACCGTCCAAGGGAAGGAACAAAAAGGTTCACATATGGCAGGTGGTCTTTTAATTCAGGTGATTTATATAGGAAAAAGTCAATTTGGGAACCATACATTTAGGTCATATAAGATAGGTTTTCCTTTTGTTCAGTGGGTCGCTAAGGCAGGTTAGCCTGTAATAGTGTTGAAAAAAAAATCTCCATACGGAAGGGGCAATAAAAATGGAGATTTTGAGAAAAAAAGAAATATCACGGGAAAAGGGAAATACCGAATCTGAGAAAGAACGTTCAAAAAGAAAATTGGACGCACTGCAAACACTCCTATGTAGAGTTGATCTTGCTTTCTCTATTTTTCACGTTTACAACCTATCGCGAAGAATTACTAATTCCAAAGATAAAGTACTTATACCCTTTCTACAGTTTCTATACTTGATTTTTATTGATTGTGTTACGCGAATATGGCATTGTGTTGAAACGTTGAGAATGTCCCTGGCAACTTTCCAAAATCCTCTCAACTAATTGAAGAGAATATACAACACATGCTGTGTAATGCAACTGCTTTATGTTTTAGACTTTGTATTTTTTGTAATAAAACACTTCATTATTTAAAAGAACATTGCATGATAGTGACGCTTGATATTTGATGTACAAAAGGCTACGACAATAAAAAAAAAATCGGCAACTGAGTTATAGAGATTGAAATATTATCAATTTCTAATAATGTCCATGCTTGTGAAGTAATATATTTTCGAAATAGTCGTATAGAGTTTATCGTAGTTTTGTCGTTTTTTAGAATTTTTTTTTACCAATAGAATTTTCAATGAATGCCGGTTTATATGGGAGTTATTGGTTACCCGTGGGGTGTCATTGCGATGTTTATCCAATATTAATGCTAAGTACAAATGCACTCATATTTATTTTGCCATTGTATCCAAATCCAATATAGAACTCGTACACTACAGGTTTCAAGTAAGAGTCTTTTACATATAGTTTTTTATGAACTGGAAGTATATGCCAAGTTTAATGATGTTTTATTATTGAAAATGTTTAACAACATAAATTAAAAAAGTGAAATGGTTTTTCATTTATTTTGTCTTGGATGGATTTTTAAGGCATTGAAGAGAGAATGAATATTTTATTCATGTTGAATGAATGAATGAATGAATGAATGAATTATATTGGAACATGGGCAATATATTGTTTGTTAAATCATGGGAGGTAAATAAATATTTTTGAATCATTAGTCAGCGTATGTAGCTTTAGAATATACCAAAAATGTGGTACGCAGGTCTTTTTCTACGTATTGTATGCGGTGGATCCTCGCCCAAAGACCGCCTCATTTAGGATTGGTATGGTATGGTATTATTGTTTAACCTCCCACTCAAGAATATTTCACTCATATGGAGACGTCACCGTATGCCGGTGAAGGGCTACAGAATTTGCCTATGCTCAACACTGCTGGCCGTAGAGCAGGGGTGGTTCTTTAACGTGCAAACACCTACTGTGACACGGGACCTCGGGTTTTTACTGTCTCATTCGAAAGACAGGAACGACCAACCTTGGAGTGGCGCTACTCGGCTCGAACCCGGATCTCTCGATTCGCAGTCGAACACGCTAACCACTCGGCCACGGAGACACCACCTCATTTTGGAGAACACCTCGTTAATCAGACCATCGGAGAGTATCAATATTCAGTCTGTTTATCACCTTCCAACGCTTTTAAACCTCACTGAGGAGACCAACGCACTCATCAGAACAATTTTAATCGTGTTATATGGATAGTCTTGAAAGCGTAAATGTTTATATTGGCTCAATTGTGTGGGTCCTTAGACAGAAGGATATAAATATTCTCCAGCAATTAAAGATGTTCATTTTGTGCTGATAAAAGTGCACTTTTACATATGGGGATTCATGCAGTACACGGGCCTCTTGACTTATTTAGATATTGTTAATTCGTTTTACTAGTGACTATTATTGGACGAATATAATTGGCTTAAAATGCATACATAATGCAATAAGGAAAAGACCATGCGTAAAATAAATACCGGACGAAAAAGATATCAGTATGGCATTGTATCTAACATCTATGTATAAATGTCCTGAATCATTCGTTATATTTACAATTACCAACCTATTGTTTTATCAAGCAATTATGTTCCGATTAATGCAAATTGTCGCCAAATCTGAATTATCGTCTTTGTAAAAAAAAATTATGGTAATATCGAGATTTACGTAATAAGTTAGACCTTATTTCATAATGCAGGCTTAGGGTATATGCTATGCTTGTCCAATGAATAAAACTAATCCATAATAATCAATTCGCCAAATATGTAAAATGTAATTGTTGTTGATCTTTAAAATATCAACAATTGATATTATCAACAACGAGAAACTTTATATTTGTGTGTATTTGCTTCGTTTATCTGATCAAGATATGGAGCTCACGAGAGATATGACCAATCGACAGGGAGGCTTATTACTCCTCGGCACCTTAGACCATCTCTTGTATATGCAGGGGTCCAACACTTTTTGTTGCATTCCTGATAAATAAGAATTGTGAGATTGTTTCATGTCAAACGTGAGCTAGTAATAACATTCATGTTAGCCAATTTTCTGTAAAGTCTGTAGATATTGCTACTATCAGTTTTTTGTTCGTTTTGCTATCGTTGTTAGTTATTTTGCTTTTATACTTCACTTAAAATGCAATTGAAAGCATATCGTAAACTATATATATGGAGTAAGAAGCCTCCTAAATCGCACTCATATTATAGATTCGAAGCTATGCAGTTTATCATTTACGTGTCAATATTTATAACACGTAGTCTAGGCTTTGGTGTATGTGTCAAAAGATAAATACCATGACATTCAGGACATGGGACGAACTAGCTGTCCTGAAAACATCACTAGTTCTATACTCCTTCTAGTCACAGGTTCGGATCTTGTAGCTAACGACTTTTAATGAAATAACAATTATCAATTAATGCCCTGCTTTTAAAATAGGAGGAGGTCAGACTCCACTAAATGGTTTTCCATAGGCGACAAATGTTAACGTTTGGTCATATATTCTATGTTTCCGACGTTCCAACGCATATAAACTATATACATTGTACTGATTTGTAGGCCGTCCCTTCCCCAATCCTAGAATAAACTAAAAACCAGGAGTTGACCTTCTGGGTTTTTCGCTACATGTCCATGATTAGGGCCACCCCCATTTCGGCACAAAATATGCAGAAAATTTTGACACTTGCTTCAAGGGACCCAAATTTTCACTTTTTCAACAATCTAGTCTTTGTGCATATTTTTCAACACTTAACTATTCTTAGCCAACCAAATTGCCCCTTATTTAGTGGAGTCTGACCAGGAATTGATATGTCATTGATAAAAATATTTGATTTATTTCCATTCAAACTGGTGGACGCAGTAAATATTTGGAAAATCATTAATGAAAGGAGGGGGCAGGTTTGCCACCTCACTATTGGTCTAGTTAAGATGTTGAAATGGCTTCCGTTTTTCAAGACAACAAACTTAGAACTGTTGGACAACGTGGTATATTTCTACAAACTAAATGAATGAAACAAACAAAACAATGGAAGATACATTTGAAATGACATTCAATTTTATTTCGCTTTTTCATCTTAACACACAAATCAGATTTCAATATTGAGCATTCATCTTGGCTAACCTAAAGCTAAAAATAACTACAGTACCGCATTTTTTTGAAAGGATGTGTCAATGATAATCAGAGTTATGTTAGTTCAAAAAAAGAGTAAATCTTCCTAGGTAAGGAGATCGACTGTGATCTGATAAAAGAGGAATATTACTTATAAAGCGTAAAGAAAAAAATAACTCTTCCATTTCGTACAAAAAACTATACTTGTATATAACGACCTCTTTATGGACACAGAAAAACCGGTCTATAAAGAGATGTGGCCTTTATATAAAGGTTGATTCGTACACAACTGGTAGTATTTGGGACAGCATAAAATACATTATGTGACCAGGCGCAGGATTTACTGTAATTATGCAAATATTACATAGGAATAAAAGTTGATGAGAATTTGAAATAAAATGGTAGTTGGTTGTACAGTTCATCGATAAATTGAAATCGGTTAAGGTTAGAACTAAAAAAAATATTCATGGATATCTAAGGCTCCTAAATCGGTAATATCCAAAAGTCGGGGAATAAACACGGAGTTAAACTGAAAGAAAATTCACGAACGCCAATTGGATGTGATCAGGTGCCCAGGAGGAGTTGGTACGGATAACTAGAATGTTATATCTGTTGTAAATGTATCTTTAAAAGTACTTAGTAAGAAGAAAGGGAGGGGAAATAGTATATTATTTAGATAGATGGTATTCCCACAGATAGGTCAGTACATAGTTTAGAAAGCATCGCTATGTCGGATATACTTATACATATATGAAGATAGGTCAGTGTCACCCAGGGAAAAGGAACAATTGTACTGTTACCAAATACACATAATGTGTAATTAAATGTTTAGTGTATCGCAGTATATCATTATTATAGACAGGATTGCAAACCTTTAGATCTGCATTTCCAAAAAAAAAAAGAGATATCAAGGACAATTCTGAAAATACATTCGATCACATTAGAAGTAAAAACGAAAGGCAAACATACTTTATACTAAAATGCCATATAATAAACAAAGTTGTGTTGTCGTTATCCTTTTTAAGACCTGACACCGTCGTGTTTCTAATAACTGATTCCTAATAATCCAGCTTTTTAAAAGAAATTGCAAAAGAAACTGCCAATGCATACTACATTTAACAAGGATATACTTATAATTAAAACAACAAATCAACAAAACATGAAAATTTACCCTGATTAACCAATGGAGTGAGTGTCTACAAACTACAGTCATAAAATATTCGATAAAAGCTACTCAAAATATATTATCCGAAAAGAATTCAAATAAATTTGAAAATACAGAAAAATCAGGTAATGCTATGTATGTATGTATGTATGTATGTATGTATGTATGTATGTATGTATGTATGTATGTATGTATGTATGTATGTATGTGTCTGTCTGTCTGTCTGTCTGTCTGTCTGTCTGTTTCAGTGTCTGGGTGTCTGTGTCTATGTGTATGTGTCTATGTTTATGTGTATGTGTGAGTGTATGTATGTATGTATGTATGTATGTATGTATGTATGTATGTATGTATGTATGTATGTATGTATGTATGTATGTATGTATGTATGTATGTATGTATGTATGCATGCATGCATGTATGTATGTATGTATGTATGTATGTATGCATGTATGTTTGTATGTATGCATGTATGTGCAACCTTTTATGTATGTATGTATGTATGTATGTATGTATGTATGTATGTATGTATGTATGTATGAATGTGCAAGCTTTTATGTCAACCCTGTCTCTCACTCACCTATTTCTCATAAATTAGCATAGTTATTTAAAAATATAGTTTGCGTTCAATTCCGATTACTTAAACCTCAAATGTACCTTTTGTTCATATATGATAATGAATAATATAAATGCATTACAAAAATCAGAGCAAAATATATTCTACGACATTTCAGATTCTCTGCCTTATTTTTTATTGGTTCACTTAGAATGTAAGCAAAGCGGTACTTTTTATATAGGAAAATGGTAATATCATTCACAACTCTTTCAACGAATAAAAAAAAAATACAAAAAAAAGATAATGTGTATTCCCGTAATGAATTGAATCAATTTTGCTTTTGTGTCTGTTCGTATACAAAACATAAAAAAATATATTCCTCTGCCAAACAGTATCAGAACGGAAAGCGATAAACATTCCAAATAAAATTAATCCGTACTTAAAATAAATGACCCAGGTTAACCCTGCCCCAATCTGCCAGTTCTGTCTACTGCTGGAAATGCGTAGCTTTCACATAAACTTTTTATCAAGAAGGTAAAGTTTAACATATCAACACTTCAAATAATGAGAAAGAGAAATCAGAAATTCAGCTGCTGACTGGTTCCCGAGCTTAGAAAAAACTTTCACATCCAAACCACAAAACAAAGAGTTTTGAAAAAAAAAGATTTACAGTAAAGCTTCATTAATTCTGAAGCTTCACCTTCCCGACGAACTATGTTTGGAATAAGATTTTCAAATTGCATTTACATTATGAAAATTATGTTTTAGTAATCTGGATTATGGAGGCTCCACTATATATATTGTTAATTTTGTGAAAAAGAATAGTAGGGGAAAACTGCCCAATATTGGATTTAAACGTTTCACATTTTTGTGAACAAAGTCGTTAAACAATGTTGGCATTACTAAAACCTTCATTTTTATTTATTCATCAATTAAAGAAATATTAATTAACTTGACAAGACAAACAAGAATGTTTCTCACCCATACAGATGCATATAACAAAACGCATGCCATTGGTATAAGCTAAAACATTGAAATCAGTTAGGCTTGTATCTGAAGTAAAAGGGATGTTGAGATGCTTAAACACACGCATATGATGAAAAATGATAATAATAAAAAAAATATCTCTACCAATACGGAATACATTCAATTATTATCTCTTTGATGACGTGTATGCTATGTTCTTTAATTAAATCGATGTGGTCTTCGATATCATTTTAAAAGGGGAAAACATATGAGAAATACGAAAAGACTTTCGAAATCCTAAGTCAAATATAATTACAGTTAGAACTAAGAATGGAGTAAAAACATTATCTTTATTTTGGATCTGATTAAATTGAAAAAAATAATATATGATCCTCAAATTGCATCTAACTTTTTTTAAACAAGCATCACATGTAGATTTACACCTTCAAGACAATGTCAAGTTTGAAATAACGAGTTATGCACTAAAGGACTTAGCATTTCATCGTACATTTCAGACAGCAATTGAGAGCATTTAACTTATTTTCTTTGTTTTTGTAAACGGACACATTTTTGTTATATGCTGAACTTCAATTCTGACATTTAAGAAATGTAATTTACATCCCTGCCATTGAGAACTGACAGGAAAGTTGAAAGAGTTCTAAGCAGGTTCTCGGGAACCTAAATTTGAGATAAATTGAGACGGAAATAAGTTCTTTGTGCACTGGAGGCGGGTTATTCAAGAAACCGCAATACAGTGTAATACCGTTGGCAATAGATTGCTAAGTACAGAAACGCAGAAAATCTCACTTCTCTTGAGTAATCCTAAGTTACGTCATAACTAGCCACAGCGCGCGAATTCGCACGCGATTTGTCATAAATATTCATGAGTGGACAGATGAAAAGAAGATAACATTTTACAACAAGTTGTTATCTTGAAGCAGTGGTCAAACGCAAATAGGAGTTGACCACTCCTGTTCACCATTAAAATTTCATTAATAGGTTATCCACGTGTCAAAGTGCTACGGATCATTAAGTTACCAGCCTAATTTGGATGAAATCGCATAATCAAGGATACGACCAGGTCAATTATTGTTATTGCTGCTGGGCTATTTTCATACCTAATGAAAGTTTATCAGATGATGTCGGTACAACGTTTCCTCTTACTGTATTTTGTTCTGTTGTGTTTCTTTTTCATTTCAATCTTTTGCATTGAGAAACAACGCCCTAAATGAGCGCAGAAATATTTTTGTTGTTTTGTAAGATTGTTATACACTAATATCAACATAATATCAATTATCAGTTATCGAATTTAGACCATTAAAGATTAGAAATTAAATGATGTAAACGCTTATTCAATAGTGCGTCGTAATTCTAATCGCTTTCGGGGCATAATTTTGTTTTGCTAATCTGTTAATTTTCTAATTCTAGCTTGTTTTCCCTTTTGCAATTATCATACATATTTTTTGTGACCTTCTTTATCCATCTGCCGGAAGCATAATTAGTTAAACTGTTCTGGAATTCAGCAGCATTTACTGCTCCACAAACATGTACACTGACATAATTGTTTTTAGAAATAAAAAGAAAAGGGTTGACATTCAAACGAGAAAACATTGGAACAACAATAATATATTATAGCTACAAATGAGTAAGTTTTGGGACGTAGTCATAGGAACCCTGAGAGTAACATCCAACAGTGCTCACTGCGCATGGCATTGTCGACGGATACAGATGTACCGGGGCCATGGGTGGCATCCCGGATTCCGGTTCCGGCTCCATATGTTGTACATCACTGTACATATGACCTTGGGAATTGTTCATATATTGTACATTGTTATATCCGGGTCCTGACTGAGTCACGTGTAAATATGGGTTAGACATTGACATTGGAGGTTGGTTATGTTGTTGTTGAAGCGATTGCACACATAAATCATTCATATTTAGATTGTTGTTATGAGGTGAAGTTGGTGATAGGGAGGGTTTCAATAAAGGCGAATGCGGGCTTCCCTCTGTAAAATAATGTCCATTTTCGGGAGTGAAATGTCCACGAATATTTTGTTGGTCATGGTTTATGTGACCGGGGCTTGGAAGCTGAGGAGATCGTTGATGACGATTGTTGTTGTGGTGTCCCGAATGGATTTGCATACCCGGATGTGGTTTGTGCACTGACTGCGCATGCGTAACACTATCAGGACTTAGTTTACCGCCGCAGTCAGAAATAAGATTGTCCGCTCCTCCAGATATAGATCCCTGGCTATCACTGTCCGTTGCGGATAAATTCCCATCAGGTTTTCCATTTTTCTCCGAATTGGGTTTCTGTCTTTGCTCTTTCTTGTACTTCATCCGGCGGTTTTGAAACCATATCTTTATCTGTCGTTCTGTCAAGCTTAACAAGGCAGCCATTTCAATCCTCCTGGGGCGACAGAGATACCGGTTGAAGTGGAATTCTTTTTCCAGCTCCACTAACTGTGCACTGGTATACGCTGTTCTAGCACGTTTGGTTGGCTCTGGAAAAGAAATTATTGATATCTTGTTATTTAAGTTCACAACTTGAATCAGATGTGTATTTTGTTTCCTCAAGTTGTTTACAATATTGTCTGAAAACTTTGGAAATTGCTGTTTGGGTTTTCGATCACTGGTGGAGAAAATTAGAAAAACATTTTATTTGCAAATGTAGTCATCTGACGGTAGAAGACATAGCACTTGAAAGTGTATGAATTCTTTAAATACACTCGGGTAACTGAACACAGAAAACTCATTGTCTATTTAACAAATTCTTACTTGAAGAACGTAGAATGCATTAGAGCAACGAACATGTTTACAATATTCTTTAATATATACAATCAACTTTTCAAGTGTACTTTTCGCGCTTTATTGACTCAAGTACATGTATACATTATTTTTCTTATTCATTCTTGTTCAAAAAATGGTTCTCAACTGTTTAGACATCATTGCACTTTTATTAATACGGTACACAGGTAATGTAAGGCCTAAAAATATAGGACTTTACTAAACGAGATATCGGATGTAGTACCAGATGTAGCGTCATATACCAATACGATGCACTTCCAGAAACCCATTTCTATCAACCACTGGACACGAGAGAATCATGACTCATTTCAGACAAGGACCCATCATCATGGGGAGCGCGGTTACTATATCGCAGAGTTCACGAGAGCCCTATTCCTGAATTTCTCTTTATCGCTTTCCCCTTCTCATATACTTATAAACTTAAGATTATTACTCAAGAAAATTCTTCATAAACTGATATTTTCCGTTTCGACATGTACGTAGATAGGATGAAAAGTCGTCCATAAAGTTAAATTTTGAATATTAAGTTTTCTTTCCCTCGTATTTCGCCGCACCAAATTTTGATGACAGCAGAGAGAATTTAAATCCTTAGACCTGTTAATCAAATTATTACCTATTAAATTTAAATTTTGCGCAATAGAAACTAAAGATACAAGCAGTCATTGTGAGTCAATGATAAACGAGAAGTTCCGAAGAGGTTTGTAGTTTGTTTTTATCTCTCGCGCAGATTTGTCATATCTATATCATATCATATCTGTCACGACATTAAAAAGGAACACATTGAAGCATGATAATAGTGAACTTTCGAGTTGGCCCGGGTTTTCATAATGGTCCTGCATTTTTTATTCTCACTAGTTACGCATGCTTTGAAAAATGTTCCTCAACTCTATTATCGGTTTGAAGTTAAGACAGATAGCATATCCAGTCCAAATAGTACTGTCATTAAAGGCGCCTACTAGTGTCTTGTCGGTCCTAGGTTCTTTCCGGCCCTACTGTAAATTCTCTCAGCTAGCTACATTTCATGTTCAAATAACGATGTTTAAACAGTGTCTTGGATTTCTTGACTTAAAATAAATTTAATACGCTGACACATAAAAATATTCCATATATGCTGTATACGCTATGAGGGTAAATATGAAAACCGGAGGTATACAAAAAAGAAACAAAATCGGAGAGGGCTAGGTGCTAATAAATTCGGAACCATAACGGTAATACGGACTTATTCGAAAGTCTGCAGTTATAGAATGGGTGGGAGTTAACAGCTACAAATGTACTTACGATAAAACATGAGAAGAAATAAATTTTAGCAAATATCAGCAGAAGTAGGGTTTCATTTATTGACATGACATATTCAAGATTATCTTTTTATGGAGCGTGTAAGTTTAAAAGCTACAATATTCCGGAAATATATATATAATTATATTATAAATATGCTATGCACATAATTTTGTTCGACGGACATCATAATGAATATTTGCCAAATTCATAAAACAGAAATATTGGTAGGGGGACCTGATATATTATTAATGCTATATAATTAAAAAAGAGGTAGTACATAAATATCAGCTGACATAGATGCGGAAAGTACATAGATGATACGCAAAAAAGGTAAACAAACACGAGTGACATATCTTTAGGAAATGATTTCACCAATTTGTTCATTCAATTCTTCAACTTTGCTGTTCAAATCTTACTTTAGTAGTAAATTTCCAGCACAATTCACGTTCTGTTGCAAAAAATGACAAGGTTTATACCTAAACAGTTTTTGAAGGACAGTTTCGCTATACGTACAAATAAAATATTTCTATCACAAAGTTTAGGATGAACTATATCGAAAATGTGTTAACGAGGGCTGGACGGTTAATCAATAGAAATAAATATTTTACTGTTAGCGTTCTGCGTATTCCCTAAAGATACCCAGGAAAGGCGAAAGGTTTACACGCTACAGTGTTAATTACTAAATGACCCGCTTATCAGTGTGTTAACAAACTAATTATGTAACATGATATAAAAACGGATGAGGAATTATTTAATGTTACAATTAATTAGAGACTGAAACAGGTTCTTTAATGTTCCTGCTCATTAGATTTCAAAATCTTAAGATAGTTAACCCATACGTCGAAATTATAATGAAGCTAAGCATATTTGAATTTTGAACATTTTTTTTTCAAGTCAATATACGGTAAAGTCATTTCGAGACTACAATTTTCGTACGTTAATTCTATATCAAGTTTAAATCAAACGATACATCTTTTACTGTCTCTTAATTCAATTTATTTTATATTTTCCAATATCTTATTGTTTGGTCATTTCTTTATCAATTTGAAAACAATTTTGATAATTTGGGGAAGTAATTTAGTTAAGAATATTACCAAACAGCAAATATTTTCGTTTGATTATTAAAATATCAAGGTACATCTCTTAAAATGTTAAATAATACAAATATTTTGATCAGTATTTACTGAAAAAACTAATTGAAGTAAACTGACATAAATATAATTGTATGTTAAAGATTAAACATATGATAATTAAGATTCATTTTTTTCCGGAACGAAATTGTTCAAAATGAAGTAAACGAAAAGTATTCTTATTGTTCTATTCTTTTTGCTTAAATGTTCATTTCTGTTTATTCATCTGGACAGAAAAACAAACATAAATTCACAATGAGTTGGCATATTCTGTTCAACTATACCCGAATTTCCTGAATCATACATCACATTGAGGTAACATTTGAAATATATGTATTAAACTTTGATAAACCCATTTCGTCAATTGAAATGAACACTAGGAAATGTTAGATAAAGTGGTGTGATAATTAATATACCAATGAGTTACAGAATTTATTTAGTTTGTGACCAAATGCATGTGATCGATTCAGACCAGACTCACTTCAAGGAACTTGGAAGATACGATCTTATACATCTATAGTTTCTTTACCTTTTACATCGCGGAAGGAAAGAGCTGGGTAAATATTTATTTTCACAATGAGATGACAAGGTTTATTTTTTGTCTTTTAGTAATTAAACATTATACTGTAAATAGATATTGTATTATCAATTAATACTACGTTAGATGCTAACATAATGATCGGGGAAATTACAACTGGGAACAAACTAGAGTAATGGGAACAAACTATGAACGAACGAGGAATTATGATAAAAATTATACTTCCCAAAGACATATTTGAATAATGTACATATATTTACAAAAATATAATGTTATTTGATTATTATGTATATCCAAGTATGTATATATATTTAATTCCGATATCAAAGTGGTATAATTTCTAGACTTAAGGCACATATTTTGTCAGATGTCAAATAACTTTTGTGGTTATCATTTATAAAGAATATGGACAAATAAATTCAAACCAGGATTTGAAAATTCTAGACTCAAGAAAGATGCATAAACATTCTAAACGTTCATCTTAGACCTACTTCATTTCTCCAACTGATAAGCGAATATTATATGCATACAAGTATCTTGGGAAATAGCAGGAAGAATTATGTAAAATTTGTACATTATACAATATAATTTAAAAAAAGAAATATTCATCCATCATTTATGTATTTTTTGTTAAAAGTGCAGTTTTATTTCCTCATAATTTTCCCTATACTCTCATACCTCAAATTCCAAGAAAGCAATCTTTGGCCAATCGAGTAAGTATATGAATGAAAAAGTAAAAAATACATTGCTTTTTAGATGTTTAGCTGCATGTGTCTTTCAAATGTTTGATAAACTATAGTAATTCATCTCCACGTTAACATGCAGTTTTTATATTTGTTACTGCTTTATACACATCTATTTACTGTTAGCAATTTTATGGTAAAGAATATAAACTTTATACAAAATGAAACTATCCTAATGACCACCCATTGACATTTTCTATTGAAAATCATGAAATTGTTACTATATAATTAATCAAACAATTGTTCTTTACAGTATCGTTACATTTTAAGAAAAAACAGTAGCTACTAAAGCATTCAAATCGCATCTCATGTTAAAAAAAAATAATCATGATTTGCTGAACGATTGGTTAATCTAACTTCATACTTGTTCTTGTGATTAGAAACAAAAACATCAAGACTATTTTTATGGCTTCTATAATTTTGATGTCAACACTTTCCAGATGTGTTGTACTATAATATCTCCACAGAGGGGTGAGAATTATGCTAAAATCTCTATGTGTACTTTTAGCATCTATTGTGCGTATGAGTATAATTTGTAACAGGTCTTTTATTACACCGCACTGTGCCCGTTCTCATTATACATATGTCAATATGTAATACTCACTCGTTTTATACCAATATCAATCACGACAAAATTAGAGTTTAATGGGAGCGAGGTCATTGGGGGACGGTTGTAAATGTCTATCTTAAATTCATCCTTCAACAGAAACAAGTTTGCGACTAAAATAACCGCGGCGAGACAGTTTGATTTACCAGACACAGTTCATTACGCGTATGCAGTCTCCCATTTTTTTTCTTACAGATTTTATTAATCGTAAATTAGTCTTACCTGCTCCAGATGCCTGTTGGTTTAGTTGAGATGGATTTGAATGTTGCTGTTGCTGTTGTTGTTGCTGTTGCTGTTGTTGTTGCTGAGCCTGTCGCTGTTTAGAATTCTGTCGACTCTCCTTCATCCAGGGATAAATCTCACCTTGTTTCCCCACTGGCCCGGAGCTTGGATTATTTACACCAGGTGTACACGTTAATCCCGGGTTCGGAATACAGGGAGCTGGATACCCTTCCGGTGTTTGGTACGGTTGTGGATTAAATTCCTGTCCAAGTGGGGAATGATGGTTGCTCTGCACTGCACATGAGGAGTGAGTGAAGAAATCACTGCCAGGAGACGAGTTAGCTTGTCCGTAGTGCGAATCATAAGGAAAACCATTTTCATTTGAAAAATAATTTTGAAATGGTGTACTGTGATTATAGTAAGCCGTTTTATGCATCTCTCTGTTTGCAAAATTTATTTCATTCTCCCTTCTATGTGACATATTATGATGGCTCAAATCATTTCCCCAATCGACCGAGCTTAGTATCATGTGACAGGCTGTCTTCCAATCACTTAGCTTCTAATAGCACAACTTCTACCGCTCCGTAGATCTGTGAAGAACAGAAAATAGAATGGATACATTTGAATACGATTCATGCTTTTCAAAAATAAAATCGGAGGTAATGAAAAAATCATCAATTATTCTATATGGTCATACAATTTACATTAATTATCTCTTCCTTGACAATATTCGGTTGAAGTACAAATACGCCATCAAAGTGGCACACGGTAGCCTTCGATGTTATATAACCGCCATTATTAGGAAGACACTGTCCAGTTCCTACCTAGTCACGGTCCGGTGAATATCAAACCACATCAAAGCCTTAGCCGACACTCTTTAGGTTTTAGAATTGAGTAAGGGGATTTACTTTGATAAAGTTTGAAAATTGAAATTTAAACGGGAACAGGTATTCCTGTTTGATCGCTACCTGCGATTCGATTGTAGGTTTGTTTGTGGATTTGCACATCAAATCGTGAATTTACTTCGGAATGTTTTCCCAATTACCAGGTAAGTCGTCCGAATTGAATGGAGACCTTCAGATGTTGTAATGACAATTTAATTCTTCGAAGGTCACTTTTCCATTATTTTTTTCTCTTTGATATCGCCAAGTTAAAGAAAACTGTCCGATTCAAGTTTAATAAAACAGAAAAACATCCGTTTTGCTAGTCAATTAGTATTAAATATTCAAGTGTTCTTTTGCATGAATTTCTCAATGTTAAACCAAAATATTTTTCTTTGATTACCGGTATTTTATCAAAACATCCTCGGTATATATAAACTGTATTTATCGGTGATTTCTGTTTACAAATTTGAAAATCGAAGACACAACTTATATTTTTTACCAGACTGAATCTGACATATTGTCATTTTATATATCAGGGTACAAGATCTAACTAAAAGGGATTTGATAGATTTCACATGAGACTAAATTGAAATTATATTTGCGGGTGTTTGTCTCGGTATGACTAAAACAATGAAATGATAACAGGAATACATTTTGAGTAAAAATGTTATATATTTCTGAAATTATATCGTGTAAAAATAGTTAACTGTGGTAGCGTTAAATATAAAAATGAGAAAATAATCTAATATATATAAA